>PQWD01004730.1:0-254530 GCA_019425675.1 Leucinodes orbonalis | reverse complement strand
CTGCCCTAGAAATCATTTATGTATAATATTATCCGTTGTTGTAGTATATTAGAGGCTAATATTTCATTTGGGATTTGATGGCACTGTGTGAATGTCAATAGATATTTATTATTTATTTATTTCGCTCAATAGGTATCGATGGCTACTTCCAATCTCGTAAACCTCAAATTGTACCTATCAAAAAGTTGCGTTTCGTAAACATTCTATATTTAATACATTTATTCCCATTTCGAAAACATTTCAGTAATTGCATGTTTACGTCGTTCGCTCAGCGACTCAGTGGTGTGGACTGTCGCCTTCCTACCGGGAGGGCTGAGGTTCAAGTCCCGACACGTACCAATGTATTTTCAAATTTTCGAAAAATATATGTACGTTATCGACGCTCTTACGGTGAAGGAAAACATCGTGAGGAAACCTTCATGCACGCCTGCGAAGAGATTCGAAGGTTGTGTGTGAAGTCGTCCAATCCGCACTGGGCCCGCGTGGACGACTAAGGCCTAATCACCTTATACGGGTAGGCTCGTGCCCCTCGGTGGGGACGTTTAATGAGCTGATGATGATGAATTGCATCTTTTAGTTCCCATTTAGTAAATTTTCTGTTGAAGTGGGTACAGTCAAGTAAGTTTAATATAAAACGAAAGTAATAATGCCGTTGGCATATATTTTTAACACCAGATCAATAGTCGGGTTTCACGTATTTATTATAAATATTGATATTTAAAAACAGATAAAAAGTGACCATATAATATAATTACGACCATTTATTTACTTTACGAATTAAAGTCAAAAAACCTTTAATTTTTAAAATAAAACCACAGTTCTTATTTGAATATTTTAATGACAACATTATTAAGTATTCTTTTTATTAAGAAAATAATATATTTTAACGTGAGATTATCTCCCAGCCCAACTTTTAAAAGTCGATGCAAACTGATACAGTTTACACCATACACAAATATAACATAATATGCAAAATCAAATATAAAAAATAAACAATAATCACAGATTTGTTATATAAACAAAACCAATATGTAGTTTAAAATTACAAAGTTAACAACAAACACTTCAAAGCCAATAACAAAACATTATAAATTTATAAAAAAAAATGTTCAATGATTTTTTCAATTTTTGGAGTCGCCAAGTAGAGTGCTAATTTGTATATCGTTTTGGATAGACCTTTTCCTTCGTTTTGATATCATTTCGCCATTATTGTAAAACCTAAAAAAAAGATATAATAAAATTAATCAAAGCATAATGTAATATTTATTATATGTTTCTCTAAAGCAGAAACGAAATTGCGTATGTTCTTTTTCTTTTGCGGCATATGGTATTTTGACACAGTAACAGATTTTTGTTGATCGAGAATCTATCTCAACACTGTGAAGCTTTAAAAACCTTTATCTATTTTCAATTTAATTTCACTCTGACTGTACCGTACAAAAATAACAAAGTTTACCAAGTGGGATTAAATGTATGAAGAAATGAAATGTTTACGAAACGCAACTTTTTGATAGGTATAATTTGAGGTTTACGAAATGGGAAGTTTACCAAATGGGATGTAGCCGTATTGATAGGTGTTAATAAAATTTGATCTTTTAGTGCTTCTAAGGCCGAACAAAGTTCGTCGGGGTCAGCTAGTAATTTTATAATCATTCTCAATATTATCTCCAATGTATAAACTTCATCTATAATATATTATTTAAATGCCCATTCACAAAGAGCTTTTTAATTTATTTATAGTTTTTACATTCTTCATAAGGTTATATTTACGAGTAACATAAGTTTTTATTACTAATATTATCTGAAATTCTCATACGCCATTTTGTTTCCAATAACACCGAGCGCTAAGTAAATTTCATCGTCAACTTGGCTGCTTGCCAGCAGGCGACTTCATGACTTGTCTCATTAATATGACATTTATTTTAACGACATAACTGCCCCTTAACACTGAGGCACGTAAGTCGACTCGACAAATTATGAAGGCAGCTGTAAAATTAAAGGCATTCTATTTTCAATTGTGGACCTAGTTTTAGTTTAAATGTATTTGTTTATGTTAATAGCTAAGTGGCTGTGAAACCGGAATGCAAACATTGATTTTGTGTTCTTATTCCCGTTATAGTCATAATATAAAAAGAATTTAAAAAAAGTAAAATCATAAGAGGTAGGATTTTGAAACCATACAGAATGCTATTTATAATCGAATCATCCAATTATTTGCTTATATCTTTTGAAAGTCTTACAATTGCAGTAAATATATTTTTATATTAATTATTAAAAACATTGGGATTGGCTTAGTGTGGAAATCATTATTTTATGGATAATACTTTATTTTTTACAACATTATCACAAAACTAGAAGGTGCTATTATGATAAAAAATATATATATAATATGCGATAACAGCCATACAATGTACGCCTAGACTAGGCCGCTCTAAAATTTGAGTGGTTTTCAGTACAAAGATGTATCTTATAAGTGTCATTGCTATCTGCGCTAAAATGAGGAACTACGAGCCTAGTCATCATTTTGATGACCATAAATAAAAACACAAGCCAGCTCGACCATGCGTCATAAAGAGTTGACACTGAGTTCGTCGTTCGTTATTGTGACATTTCACTTAATGACATAACTGCCCCTTAACACCGACGTACGTAATCGACACAGCAAATTATAAGGTGCAGCGCAGACGGCACACATTTTAAAACTGAACTACATTGTTTTTCTAACCAAAAAGACTTATTATAGGACAGTAACAAATTTTTAAATGTTAAAATGGAATAGAACAATTTGATATTGCAAATTTTAAGAAAATTTTACGTTTAATTTCTATAATTTATCTTTTGTTATTATTTTATTTGAAGAAAATGCGTATTATTGCTTTTTTTTATAAATTTGATGACTACATTTCATGTAATAAATTTGATAATTAATTTTGTTTTTAAATTTTATGCCTATGGCTAATTCTATCAGTTTCTATATTATTTACCAACCCTGTATTACCCATGCATATAAATAAATTGAAATCGAAAGTCATTGCGCAAAAAGTCGGACGCGTATTTTCGCAGACTCAACGTACACGCCGTATATCTTTGATCGTTCTTTAGAACTGTAACAGATGCAGAATAAATCAAAGAGTTCGCCATCTCTGCGTTGAAGCGTTCTATTGTACTTTCGTGAACAGCGTCGGGACGCAGTCTTCCCGAATACCAGGACTTTTTGTGCGCCGGTTTTTTTGCGGGTACTTCCACATTCAACCAACATTTTTTGTACCGGTGATTTAAATACTCCACGTTCAACCGGCAACTAGACAACTGAGGTAAATAATCATATTCTGTATAAAAAGGTAGATACGCCATTCGTGCCTGAAAAATGAACCCCCGAAGAGAGTACAGTTTGTACTCTTTTGTTTAGGTAATTGTACGCGCAATCGAAATATGTGTATGTGTGCTGTCACTGCATTCGGAACACTTTTTCGATTGTTTTGTGAGCATATCACGAATCCATACTTTTTTACATCATTGCAAATTGCAATTGCAAAGGTTATAATTATTTTCATAGACTAAAAAGTGCGTCACAGATAGTGCGTCTGCGGTGCCCCTAAAGGCGTGCATTGCGACATTTGCGCGGACATTGCAGCCGCTAAACAGTGGTCTGTATGCGTTGGGCAACTATTGCGATGCATAAGACTCCATAGGGCTAGAAATTCGGGCACCTTATTCGGCAGCCAATAAGGTTCATAATTCATTGCTGTACGATATGCCATCGATAACTACTGTTGCTGTCAAAGTTACAAATGCTACCAGGTTCAGCTTTATGCTAAGACAATACGAGCGATTTTGGCTTGTTAAGATTGAAGATAAATATGTATCTTGTGGCTATATTGTTGATCATTTTGATGGACCGGTTAGTTATCTAATAGGCGTAATGAAGGATTAGACAAACATGGTATTGGCGTTGCTATTAGCAAATTGATTTGTGCAACCGGGTGAGACTTGTTACAGTTTGAAATCTTGTTGTCTTGTTGGCATTTTGCTCAGGGTTGTGGCAAAGTTTACAGCTACTCATGGTTCAGCCTACTGTACAAAATTATTAAGAATTGGCCAACATATAGTATAATATCATATACGTAGATTACGTAGATTGGGTCTTAACCCACTTACCGTGTTCTATGACTTCTTCTTGTTCTTCGCGTATCGATAGAAAAAACACAGTTAAACCGTAGAAGCCAAAAGCCAGCCACGGCGATAGCGCTGTCCGCAGCCGTCATTAAATCCTGCAGTGAACAGCTACTTGGGCAAGCAGAACACGACATAAGGTGAACTATCGTTTGGGTCGTTCCACAAAGACAGTCTAAATCAAGACCACCCGAAAACCCCTATCTGGCTAAATTGTTCCTACTCCGACCTGTCAAAGTCCGAAGCCTGTTTAAAGACTTTATATGCTGGTTAAATACAAGATCAACATCATTTTTATATAAATCTATCAGCGAATATAAAGAAGTCATTCCATTAGTGGTCTATATATCTAATCGTATAATTTAGTGGCTTAATAAAGTTATTCGTTTGACCAAAATTTTCTTCAAAAATTAACTTTCACCCCAAGCAAATACTAGATTCATTAGCCTACCCCCTGTTACCCTCAAGTCTGGGTTCAACTCCCGCTCTGGGACGCACTTAGGCCCGTTACATACATTTTAGGTGGAGAGCCATCTACGAATGTGGAAGGATACACGAGGCGGGGATGACCCAGAAGGACTTACCTTGACCAAATTGGTCGATACCTTAAGAAAGCTGGGGTCCCAAGCAAAAGGAATAAAAGAGCTTGTATGAAAATATTGATGGATGTGAATGAAGCTAGGGAAGTATGTCAGGACCGCGCAAATAGCGTTCCATCATCTGTGCCTACCCCTCTGGGACTAAGGCGTGAGCTTTATTTATTTCTTTAAGCCATCTGCGCTCGCCATTTACCCGGTGAAGCTGTAAAGGCAATCTGGAACCAAATAAACAGTCCACCTGAAAAATCTAATTGCCTGATTTAATGTCGTCATATAGTGGCGGAAGTTTGTTGAGCGTTAACCAATAAACTACGGAGGCTTTATGTCGCAAGCGGTCACCCATTCGGTTTGGCCATGGCAAACGTTGCTTAACGAGCGCTCAATTAATACACCATCTGATTGTAAGCTGTGGATATAGACTGGATTTTGTCTAAGTAAAAAGGTCGAATGTTTATGTCATTTGTAGTTGCCGAAATTTAAAATTTGTGAATTATTCTCATTAAGCGTCGTTTGAATGACACCACGCCAATTTATCATATTATTCAGGAAATTAGTACAAAATTTGTTCAAGACGAGTTGTATAGCTTATTTAATTATAATATCTAATCGAAATCAAATTAAGTAACTTGCATATCGAATGTTATATTTCATACAAATCACATTTCATTCGGTCTCTTTCATTTATTTGGTTTAAATGCCGTAAATACGTATGTATAAATAGCCCTATCCTTAATAAAAAGAGCACTCCAGAATAATGTTAGCTAGTACTACCAGCCCACATGCTACACACAGTTCTGGCTGTAAACTTTTTACTTTACACCAAAAATCCAAAAAAGTTTGGTAGCCAAAATACCAGCAACATTTTTACTAACTCATTGAATTTAAAACAAAGATATAAAGAAAAAATAATGTATGTTGCTGTATGCAGAATAATAATTAAACACTAAGTGACGTTTGTTTTTATCAAAACATGGTTTTCACTCCAGGAGTCATCAGCTTGAGGCCATCGGCCCTGCGTCAATTGCCTACATATTGAATAAAAAAATAAGTACGTAAACAAGAATGCCATACCTTATCCCTTTGGTGAAACCAGTTTCTTTGTAGAAGCATATATAGGTTTTTCAAAATGCATCTCTTTGCAGTAAATGCGAGATTTGTAAGACAACCGACTGATGATATTTGTCGTCGGAATTTTATTAAAAATAGGTGCAGATTTTTTTTATGTTACGTAGTGAACAGGATGGTCAGGATGCTCACCTGATGGTTAGTGATATGCCTGACTATGACAGAGTGGCATAAAAGGAGACAAATAACATGATAATCCCCCGAAAGCTCCGATATAGAATTTAAAATAATAATAAAAATAATATAGTTATTATTTTAAAAATACGATATGAAAATAACAGGATTTTTTTTTGTAAAAATATATTCTAATTCAATTGCTTTTCACATCTCAGTCCATGCGTATACGGCGTATCTAGTCACCTAAAGGCAATGTGAAAAAACCGACTTTTTTCCAAATAACACGGATACGGTTTTAGTGTTGCTTTTTTCAGGGCACGTCTACTCAATTGACACTAATTACTTAAAGAAACGCTGCCCCAGATAGTACGTGGTCATTGGTACGTGCTTTCACTGAAATTGGAGTCAACATTTTTCGCTTCGTTGCAGTCTTGTCCTTTTTTTTGTTGTAAACTGCATGCTGTTTGTAACTTGGCTTATTTGCGCACTCTCGCTAGTGAGTTTTCTGGTACTCTTCGTTTAATATTTGGGTGTTAGTTTGTGCCAATTTCGTTCTCTCATTTTTTGAGAAGTTAGTGCTTGTTGATTCAAATATTTGTCCCAAGAACCATGACAGCTGGAAGCATAGATTTTCAATTGTGTATTTTATTTTGAGTGAATTGAAATGATAAACCATTACTTTAGAAACTAGAAACAAGAAGATTTGATCTTATTCCAAAAATACTTCCATATGAAATGTATAACTATTATTGTTAATGCATAATGAAAGTATATTAATATATAACTTGCTAGAACAAATTTATATAAATTTTATCCGTTCATAGAAAACTGCCATTTTATTAATCAGTTTCAATAAATGAAGAACATTTTTTTCTTCAATTTTAGATTCTTATAGTTTAAAATACAAGATATTTTAAGAATTTAATTTTTTCCTTCAAAATGATATGAAGGTCACACTAATATTACAAAGAAGTTAATGTTAGCAAATCACTTCAATTTTCTCCTACAGTGACAAAGACAACGTGATCGCCAATCAATTAGAAAGTCATTAATTAGTGACTAGCATAATGACCAGACTACTCGTAATTATATGTAACTTGATTTTCTGACGCAGGCTTGCTAAGTTCTTTGAACTTTAATGGCAGTCTGGACTTTGCGTTTAATAAGTGTATTAAGTGTTTGTTTAAATTAAAGAGCGCTTTGTTTCATTTTTTTGACGTTGATAGTCCTTTTTTATACTAGACGGTAAGGGTTCAATCATCGTGAAGCACTTGCCTTTAAAACAGGTCATATTAAAATTGCTAACTTGTGTCGTAAAATGTGAAATTTTGGAACATACCAGTAACAACTGTATTTTTATAAAGTATCTGAGTAAAAAAAAATAAGAACAAAGAAGACAAATATTTGTTCAAGAAAATATTAAAAGAAATAAATAAAATACCTGCATTCCACGTGTCAGAAAAAAAATGCCTATCGATTTTCTGAGGGTTATGAAAAAGTTCGTAACGAAGCGTAGGCCGACCCCCAACCAGATGGACTGATGATCTGGTTAAGTTAGCGGGTGGCAGATGGATGTCAACTGCAAGGGATCGGTCCGCGTGGAAATCATTAGGGGAGGCCTTCGTTCAGCAGTGGATTTTCTAGGTTGTAATGATGATGATGATGATGAAAAAATTCGAAAACGAATACAACGGTCAGGACTGATTCTGAACCCGAGAGTAAAAAGGTTGCAAGGTATCAACCTCCTTGAACCGGGCTTCCATCCAGTTCAATGACCCGACCCCATTTAGGACCTTACACTGGCCCGTTATGCTTGACATGTCGGGATTATATTCGGGATCGGAAACATGTACCTTATAGTTACCATTTACACGATCCGATTTATAAATATATAAAAATCCAATTTTTACCAAAATTTTAGGTGATTTCGTATACGACAAGATCCAAAATTAGGGCTAACATAATCTGTGTAAATAAAGTGATCAAAATTAAACCGTAGGATTACTATTTGATGTAGCAGTGGCCAACAGGCATTATAATAGAACCGATGGAAAAACTTCTATTCATAGAAAAAATGTAAATGAAATCAAAACGAAACAACCTGATCATTTCACCCGTTACCACCCGCACCCGCACTATGCCCGCGTGGACCCCTAAAGCCTATACATCCTTTACGGGTAGGCTCGTGCTCCTCGGTGGCAATGTTAAATGAACTAATGATGATGAATAAAAAAACAGCATTATATTGAAAACAGTACCGAACTAGACACTGAATAACATTGTTTTCTAAAAATCAATTTGCTCATTATAATTTACAATTGCAACCATAATTACTAAGATGTCACTTCTAAAGATTAAAGTGCTTGTGGATTGTCTGATTGTTTGGATTAAAATTTTATTACAGTGTCGCCATCTATAAACCGCAAGTGTAAACTTTGGATCGTACTCGCTTACTCGATCGTTCAGTTGTAAGAAATTACTGGAGCATACCGCAGGCTTTACCTATGAGGGCGTGAGGGACGAGGTTCAATTGAGCGTTCAAATTAATTAGTTCAGACGTGTCGGGCAAATTTCAACATTTTCATTAATGCCGTCGCTTTGGTGTGTCTTGATTTTATTAAACGTACTTAACATCCGTTTTCTGTACTTGTGATACATCTGTGAAATGTTTTTAAAGCAATTCACTCTCTTAGAGATATAATAAGATTTGGTGTTTTTCGTGAGATAATTAAAGTAACCGATATAGGTCTTCGGAACAGCAAGTTGTAGTGGTAGTAGGCCGATGGCCATTGGAGCAGTCAAGTTATGAAATGAAGACCGCATCTTGACAAGCGTTGCGTAGGATGCTCCCCGACCTGACCGACGAATAACCAATGACGAACACAAAATAAACAAATATCAAATTAATGATTCCGATATGCAAATCCGCTATCTTATTTAATCAATAAAAACCACAAAAACACATCACCTCATACCAGTTGTATTTTTATTGTTTTATTAGCAAATATTATGCAATCACGATTCGTGCTATTTTCGGACTGTCTCAGTTAAGTTGAATTTTGAAGTTACTTAGATTTAAAGCAATAAACAGGGCGTCCAAAATGCAGACCTGTTAACTTTATTGGAGCAGGTTCTAGGATAGCGCTCGCACAACCTAAAAAGAAATGTTATATAAATATTTTTTTATTCGAAACACAATTTTAGAATTTCAAGCTGAAGCGGGATAAAAAGTTATGATTGGGGTAGGTAACACAGATGAACTTTAAGATTTTCCGGAAGGTAAAAGCCCAACTCAAAAAAACAATTAATCCGATTGTCACTTAGTCAAACATGATGACAGACTGATGACCGCTTGCATCAGAACAAATTCCTATCAGGATTCAAACCCTCTACCATATGTCTGATTACTTGTTACATTATGCTAAGTCCATTCACTCAAATAAGAATGCCATTACTCAAGGTTAGTTCAGCCACTCCTAATCGGTAGCTTTCATAAAATTCATTGTTAGTGCATAATTAATTTAGTGCAATTCACTTTGTGAACAATTAAGTACCTTTGCGTAACTATAATAGCGTCCAATTTTAATTGACCGTTCCGAAATGGTGGCGCTAAATTTTGGAATGCTGGAATTTAGTCTGTATATGCATAGAAATAAGGTCGTTTGGTATGTAAGTAAAACAATGTCAGACGAAAACGCTGTTTCCTTTAGAACAATGGTAAGGATAATTGTAATGAAATACGATCGGAAGTTTGTGTCGGCTTATCTTCACGAAACGATACCGAGGTATGTAGAATACGTGTTGGAGGTGTACCTTTACGACCCAATGGTCGTCAAAATAAACCCAATGGTCTAAAAGAGTCAGAAACTCAAGTCTGACAGTATATTTATTGCTGTTGCCGCTAAAGCAAAGGTTTACTATGTGGTAGACTCGATACTGAGTCGTCTAGGTAGATACCACCGCATTGCCAGACATCGTCCCGTAAAATACTAGCGTTATGCACTTTAATTTTTCAAGGTGAGAGCACTGTAGTTAGTAAAATAATTGGGCATAAGATACCTAACATCTGTTTTCTCGGGCCTCGGGCTATGGATGGATAATTATTATTCTTACAATCTTACGTTGTTGTTACTGTCTATCGGTTGTTATTTTCCTTTAATTTTGCTCTGTTATGGTCAGGCGTAACACTTACCATCGTTGAGCGTCCTGACCGTCCTGTTTATTTCTTAACATAAAAAAATATCTATCTATAAACCCCACCCTAAAAATACAAGGTCTCAAAGCTGTATAGAAAATAAATAGAACAAATAATATCAAAGGTCAAAGAGAACAAGCCATAATAGACACCTCGCTGGAACATGTCCATTGTTTTGGATATTTATGATGTGTGGGCAGGACCGGCTCGTAAAACTGAATGGCCTGAGGTTATTCTATTTTTTTGTTGTATACCCCTTTGCCTAACAATGTCCATTTTTGTTGCAGGTATGTCGATCCACTTCGTTAGTAAAGCTAATTTCGAGTTACTGTAAGTTATTCTGGCTGTTGATTGATACTCGTATAACAGCTGAATTAGTTTTATTTTAATATGTAATAATTGAATGTATTTTTCAATCACTACTCGATTTTAAGCTACATTAGTTAAAAGTTTTATTTAATTAATTGCAAATTATTTTATTACTTTTTTTACTTATTGCCTGTGTAACATTTTCCTCTGTTATTTTTAAGTTTGTTGTGGAATGAGAAATAAAAATCTTTATTATTATTACATATGGGGTTTCAAAATGTGTCCAAGTATTCTTGCAAATATAAAGTTCTTGAAATCCCACACGCGCATAACAGTTTGATTGCTCAAACAAAATTTAAGTGTCTGGCAGTTTTGAGAAGTATACGTGACAATTGTATGTGATATTGGAAACGATTGTGAGAATTTTCACCAAGTTTTCTATTGCAAAGTCTTTTGTGCCTTTAAGGGGATAATTCGAGGGTATACGGGAAGAAATGGATAGCATATAAATAACAGTAAGTACTTACGTTTTAAGTCAATGATATTCTGCATATAACAAGGTAGATACGCCACCCGTGCCTCAAAAACGAACCGCCAAGGAGAATAAAGTTGTAGGCTCTGTGTTTAGGTAAATGTACGCTCATTCGAAATATGTGTATACAGCGACAGCACGCTGTGTTTGGAACACTTTTTTCGATTGTTTTGTGATTATATCACAAATCCATACTTTTTTACATCATTGTTTTAAGTGTGGGAAAGCGTATTGGCTTGAATGGACTCGCTATACTAAAGCGACTCACAGAAAACCAGGGTGGAACAACATTTGGTGTCGTTTTTTGCCAAGCGAGAGAGGTTATCGGAGGCACAAAATTCAGTTTCCGTCCTTATACCGTGTGAATTCTGAAACTTTGGCATCCATTTGACCTCTTGTTGCACTTATATGGAACGTTTTATGGGATCCTTATACCATATAGATTTATTATGAGTTTTACAAACTGAATGACACGTAAATAAAAATATCGCGTTGCATTGAACAAGTACAGCTCGTTCTACTTTACTAATAAAATATATTTTTGTATCAATCGATTTGCTTCATATTTGGAGAATCACTTTGAAGCATGAAGTAGGAACTTATTTAAAAAATGCTTTTATTCTTTATTTCGCCCTGTATACCTTTTTTTTTCAAGTATTCTGTGCTCCTCTGGAGTTGTGAGTATCTATAATATGGGTTGTAGTATCAAAATGTAAATTTTTATATCATAAGCATTGCTTAAATATCACGAAACTGGGTAAATGAGGAAAACACCAAACATAGGAAAAGCTACGACCATTTACAATTATCTCTACACTGATTCTGTAGATACTTTATTACTGAATTTCCTTGTAAATATAAAAAAAGCCAATTAGCTATCATCATCATCAGCTCATTAAACGCCCCCACCGAGGGGCACGAGCCTACCCGTATAGGGTGATTAGGCCTTAGTCGTCCACGCGGGCCCAGTGCGGATTGGACGACTTCACACACAACCTTCGAATCCTTCGCAGGCGTGCATGAAGGTTCCTCACGATGTTTTCCTTCCCGTAAGAGCGTCGGAAACGTACATATATTTTCGAATTGAAAAATACATTGGTACGTGTCGGGATTTGAACCTCAGCCCTCCCGGTAGGAAGGCGACAGTCCACACCACTGAGCCACCGACGCTCTCTTATATATTATATTAGCTATATTAGCAACTAATCAATCCATCATAAACTTTACAAGATAAACCGGTCCATTAAAATGTATACAAATTAGGAGCGAGTCTGTCTTATAAATTAGCGCGTTATACCCAATGATATTCTGTATAAATAAAGGTAGATACGCCATCCGTGCCTCAAAAACGTACCGCCGAAGAGAGTACAGTTTGTACTCTTTTGTTTGGGTAAATGTGTCCGAAATTCGAAATATGTGTATGTGTGCTGTCACTGCACACACACTTTTTGCGATTGTTTTGTGAGCACATCACGCATCCATACTTTTTACATCATTGGCTATATCCTATATCTATGGTCTGTCAATTTTGGAATAAAATTGTGTTAGTCTAAACTAGAAGAATTTAGTAGAGTTTGAAAAACAAAAATAACAGTTTTTAGTATTAAATACAAAAATAATTTGTGTAATGTTTGGCAAAGTTAAATGTTCAAATTCTGCCTACTTAAACTGTTCAAACCCTTCTTCGGAATAACATTAATTAGTTTTACCTACTACGACTATTTAAGTTCGTTTTAGTTTACAGCAGATCACAGAATCTTTTTCTAGATAGTGATGGATTTGTAATAATCTCTATGCTTTTGGGTAGGGGATAGTAGTACCTATAAAAGATAAGGATGAATGAGAGAGAGAGCTGTAACTGTTTTCTGCTAAATAATGAATCCCGAAGCCGCGTTTTACGGCACCTAGAAAAGGTGATGTTAGTAATATTGTGTTCTAGTTTAACGTCTCAATAAGAAGCCCTTTATATTGATACAAGATTTTTAGATCTAAATAAAAACATAATTATTATGTTAATTAATATATTAAACATAATTTTAATTATGACTTGTTTATTATTTTAATGACATATTCTTTTTAATTCTTAAAAATTGTCATTGTTCCTATATTAATATTTTACACGCCATTGTTGGCAAAACATGTTGGTACCCAATCAACTATTTAAGACGAGCATTCATGTTATATGTTATGTTATGACACATGTTATGAAAATTTTCTTTTTTTCTTTCTTTCTGTGTTCCAGTATCTTTCTGCTACTTTGTAAAGCGTGAATTAAAAATACCTGTTAATTTTTCAAGATTTTAGGCAACCTAAAAAATATACAATATTAAATACATAATTATGTTCTCCCGAAGCAAAATAAGATAAGGACATTTATAGAGGTCCAAATATATTCATCCACGCAGGTAAACTCCAGTAACCTTGAACCATTAACTAATACAGTTTTAAATGTCAAACGTAATGTGATGTTTTGGAGAACTAGCAACTTACTATGACAACTTATTACTGTCCGAAAATATTTAAAAAAAAATGTTTGTCTGTGTTTTAGTGTACCTATATTTTCTCTCTATTTCTCACTTAAACCCATTGTCACCCAGTCCACTGCTGGACAAAGGTTCTCCCCATATTGTGCCAGATATCCCAATACTCCGCTTTCCAAATCTATAGTTAACAAACTAAAGTAAGATAATTAAGGATAAAATATTATCACGAATTATTGTCTCTACGGCTTTTGTAGCTTATTAAGAAACCACAGACTTGATATTTATACGAGTCTGTTGGCCAACCGGTCCGCCAACTAGTTCAGCTGGTTGACATTTGGGTTGTGAAGTTTGCGTCAGTTCTTCCGCCATGTACAGGGTTTATGTAAGGAAATGACGCGGTGCATTGTAGAGCAAATAATCAATGGAGGAATATAGTAAATAACATAATTAAAAATAAGAAAGCATTCACAAAACGCTATGACATTTGTCAAGAATGACAAGTATAAGCGCGGGAAGCGGCGCGCGCCCTCTTGCGCTTAAATTGTGAACCTATAGACGTGAGCAAAGGAAATTTGGTAAGGTTTTGTATTAATATCTTTGTTAATCCAGGAATTCATAGACAGCTTCTTCATCCGCTGTTTGTTTTAGGAAGACACATAATATGTGTTAAATTATAACAAAAATCGCCAAAAAACTATTTATATAACATTATGGTTGCAGACAGATACACATAAAATATTATAAATGCAAATGATTCCAAGTGGTCCAATACTTGCTGGAATATAATTATATACATTTTATTTTGCGAATTCAAAATGGTAACTGCCATCGTTTGCAATGCCCTAACTTTCATGAGACAATTATACTAGTATTAAGAGCTATAAAAACCACCATAAGTGTTAAAATATATGGAATTCGTATGAAAGGGTTATATTTAGATACAAAATCGTGACTTACAAGTATTAAAACGTGTTTCCTAAACACTCGCGTTGATGAAATTTCTAACACCACGCGATAACGATGTAACAAGTAAATTGGCTAGTTAAAAATGGCGAATTAATAAAAGTGCATCACGCATAAATAGATATAATTTGTATGACGTACTTATCTATGCGGTACAATAGGATTAGATGATCGTTTTGGTGTAATGGTTGAGACGTCGGCTATTACACCAAGGCTTCGATCCCCGGGCAGTACAACCATTTGTGTGCATGAACCCGTTTTGTAATGGTCTGGGTGTTTTCTATGTATAATATGTATGTGTCTACAAAAATACGTATAAGTATGTTTATTCATTATTTATTTATTTATTACAATAATTTATTGAAGCTCGTACTAATTTATTCAGCGCACCTGCCTCGCCCGCCCCACTGCGTCTACGCCGCCCTCTGCCACACCGCGCAAAATAACTTTATTTTATCAATCGCAAAGTGTTTGACATTATTTAAGGTGTAAAATTTGTTTTTTAATTCATTCGGGGGATGTACTTTAAATAACGAGTAGGTTCTTATTTAAAAAAATAGCCCATTCGGCATCTTTTCCACTATTCGTATTCGGTCGAATTATTCGGTCTTGATACCGAATATATTCGGTTCAAGCATTCCTATTTGTTTACTCGCGTTGACAGCTCCAACTATCACTCAAAATGTTACTAACAAATGGCGAATTTTCCACATTCTGACATCAAAGAAATGTATGTTGATTGTCAAATGCTACATTTCCCCAGGGTTCATGTTTCAGAGGATCTGCAACAAACATAATGATTTAAACAAGATCAGTGTACATTTCTACAACTCAAAAGTGCGTCAATCATTCAATCAGCCAATGCGGACAGGTGGTTGCGCAACGGAACCCGGCCGTGCGTACTTTTACTTTCGCCGCAATAAGTTGCGTCTGCGTAGCGTTGGATAACTGTAATTGTATCGGGACTATGGAATCTTGTTTGGTGGGGACAGTTGCATTATTTTCAATTGTCATACCTTATTTTACTTTGACTTTAGAGCGTCGGTGGCTCAATGGTGTGACATTTTGCAGATCACCTTGGTGAATAATAATAGTTATAAATTATTTATTTGCCAGAATATGACATTAAAATCCAACATATTCTATCGATAACACGACGCGCAAATTTTGAGATTACATTTTTACAAACATTTTTCTTTAATTATCATCATGTGAAGGATCTGCCCACATTAAGTCTTTCAGTTTATATCTTATGTGTATAAGAATTAGAGTGAAAACTTCGTTGGCGAAATGTGAGGACTCCGTCGAACGTGTTAACCGTATGTTTTTCAACCAAATTATCTACCAAATCCTATAAAGGAAAGCGGCATCTTTAAAGACAGACTTAAAATTGTATTGCCAAACTATAAATTACATTATTTCTTTTCAACCTATCGTAGTCCACTGCTGGACATATGTCCCCCCATTTTGCGCCAGACATCCTGGTCCTCCGTTTCCTTCATCCAGCCTCCACTAGCGACCTTTCGCAAGTCGTCGGTCCATCGGGCTGGAGGGCGTCCTACGGTACGCTTGCCAAGACGCATAAATTACATATACCTTATAAATGACCTACCTACTAAAATATTATACAAGATTTATGTACTAACTTAAAAAGCAACGCCACTCAGAGGCATACATAGCCAATTACTAATATTTATGTTTTATAATGTCACATTGTAAGTAAACTGTTGTTTCATAAGAAATAATTTTCTTTAAGCCTAAACCTTGAATACCTTTTACGGAGTTTAAATTTAAGGGCTCATTTTAAAAAACTCGCAATATTACTGACAAGTAACAATATATATCAAAATAGTAACTCATCTTTAACCTTCTTGACCTATAATATGGAAAAATCAAACTACTTAGATTTGTAAAAGAAAACATAAGAAGACCGGCGTACTACATATAATAATATTAGTAAGACTAAAAACATGTCCAACTTTTAGGTATAAAATGGAACATGTTTTTCCAGAAATTTCGACGCAAAACGAAAACGGACGATGCTCCGACAATCTAGAGGATGTGTCACAAAAATAAATGCCATCCAAAGTGCAAGCTTATATTTATTCCTTAAATTTTGGAACTTTTGTTATGTACTGTTGATAATAATGGCCTTGAATAAAATTATAATCATGTTATCATATCGTATAGAGGGTTCAATAAGGTATGATATAATTAGGTGGCAATGATATAATTAGGTGAGTTTCTGCTTAGATACCAAATAATAATTCAAGAAACATAACCAAAACAAGCGCGGTACAGAATCTAATAATAACTAGGCAGGGCTACACGCACACGGTTTTTCATTGGTTTGTACTTTAGTCCTCAGAAATAAGTTTTATTTTTACGATTTCAGTTATAAAAAAATAAAAAACAGATATCCCATAACAAGGTTCACACTTCAAATCGAAAATAATCGATAGCAAACTTCGCTGTTAAATTCCCCGCCAAATTATTCTAGCAAAAGACAAATAGGGTACTGATTTCAAAACTGGGTTACGCTATCAATTGCACATAAAGACCACGTTCCATGTTAACGCAAACATCAAGCTGACAGGGGTCCGTGTAACGGCCCTTTACTTAAAACACAAGTGACGCGTTACGGATTTATTTTCAAAACGTGCGAAGGCGTCGTAATCTGAAGTGTAATAAACTCGTGCAGGCCCAAACGTCGTTCGACGTCTTTAAAGAAGAAAGTGCGAGAAAAGTTTCTGAAACTTTTCCTTAATAATAACGATTTGAGACATCTTTCTTAGGGTACTTCGTACAAACGATTGACGAGTGTTCTACAAGACTTTCGGTGGTTCAATGGTGTGGACTGTTGCCTTCCGATAAGGAGGGCGCAGGTTCAAATCCCGCCATGTACCGAAGTGTTTTCGACTTTTTGAAATTATTTTTTTTATTTTAGATTATCCGACACTCTTACGGTAAAAGAAAATATGGTGAGGAAACCTGAGCACACCTGCAAAGAGATTCAAAGGTTGTGCGTAAAGTCGCCTAATCTGCACTGGGCCTGCGTGCACGACTAAGGCCTATGCACCCGCGTACGGGTAGGCTTGTGCCCCTCGGTGGGGACGTTTAATGAGCTGATTATGAATGTTTGACTATGTCTATGTCCAACAGTGGACTGCGATAGGTTGAAAAGCTTATAATATAAAAGCTTTTTATTCAGCATCTTCACTTCTCAATACAGAAACCGAAAATAGAGGTTTTCTAAAATATAACCAGCTGAATCCAGTTTTACATTAACACGGGAAATATCAGGTAAAAAGAAAACCTTTCTCCGAGTGCTTCGCAAATAAGTGTAAGTTCTACCATGTATTATTCATGAAGTGCACGAGAATATTTGCACACGGTTTTATTGTTGCAATTTCGCCGGTGTTTTTTCTGTAAACATTTTAGGATACTTTTGAGTCTGCTGGGGAGCGTTAATGAAACTCTGAATAAATTAAATATTATGTAAGGGAAAGTCTTATATTTTTTATACGGAAACCCTAAATTTAAAATTTATTTAAGCCTCTATGGTTAAGGGGATTTGCTTGTAGCTAAATAGATCGAAACATTAACTGAATTAACGTTATTATTTTTTTAAATAAAAATAATTACCAAAATTTATTCTGTATTAATTTAGATTATATTAAAAACTAGCTGCCTACGACTTCCTTCGCGTTAAGAAGTATAATTATGAATTAGGTATCTTTTATCCTCTATTTCATCCTCTTAGTAGTAGAGTTTATCAAAATTACATGATGCCTATCTCATAGAAGCCTTATGCATGCAAAGTATGAGCCTGATCCGTTTAAAATTGATAAAGTTCCATACAAAATATCATTCCCTATTTTATCCCTTTGGGGGTAGAATTAATCAAAATCCTTTAAGAGCGGATGGCTACGTCGTAACCGGCATGCCAAATTTCAGCCCCATCCGTCTAGTAGTTTGGGCTGTGCGTTGATAGATCACTATGTCAGGCCTACCTTTGAGTTACATATATTTCGATACCTACCTGTGAAAGTTACCTATTAGCAATTTAATATAATTACTTGTAGGTAACTAATTTCACCGATCGTTAGTAATTTTATGCATCCGGTTAATCATTTTAATTGGCAATAACTTATATATGATAACTTTTATATTAATATACAGGATATTATGATTCCAACAGCCATTTCATTAAAAATTGGGCACTGAGAAACCATTTATATGATGTTTACTAATATTTTGTATTACTATAAAAATGTTGCTACCCAAATTGATTTTTTAATAACATACAAACTCGCTTTTAATTTACATAACAATTAAGCACGTTTCAAATGCAATAGGTTAATGAGATACGTTACGTAATTATTTTATAAAGACTTTGCAACATAAACAACGAAACTTAATTATGTATGGCTATGAACAAATCCATAATGCACCAAAATTCTAAGAGGAAATTTATTAACTTGAAACATGGATGTTTCACAAAGGCTGTAGATAAGTAGTAAGACTTATAAAACGTACGTGAAGAGTGTTTATAATGAGAATAATAAATGAATTATATGCAGAACTGGCCCGATGGACCTACGACTTGCGAAAGGTCGCTGGTGGAGGTTGGATGAGAAAAGCGGAGGACCGAGATATCTAGCGTAAAATGAGGAGGCCTATGTACAGCAGTGGACTGCGAAAGGTTGAATAGACGCAGAACTCATTAACAATGAAAAAATTGATAACAAATAATGATCAATGAAATAAATAAGTCAGCACAAACATTACTACTTAATAAAGAAGAACCTATTATTTAATTAGTCGTATAAACATATTTCAGGCCTAACTTAAGAGGTGCGAGGCCCCTGAGGCTGTAGACGGTGGCCCACGTTGCCCACGCCTAACCCCGGCTATGATAAAAGACCTTATAATATAACAAAATATTATATAATCGGTCCCAAGAGCATGTTAAGCAAAACCTACCTTTGAAACGCAAGCTACCAGCGTACCCTTTGAAGTCTGCTAACTTTCCGTTTCAGAATTCTGTTTGAACTGAAAACAAAACTCAAACTGTCAACGCGATATTTTCAGAGTATTTCAGGGTAAATTCAAAAGCTTTTCTGCAATTTGAAAGATTGGGCGCTAACATTGCGTCATATTTCTTATATATTAGTACTATACTATGACTATGAGTAGGTATACCTACTGAGTCCTCTAGGTAGTGAAATAGAAGTGTTTTGCACTTCTGTGTTTTGTGGATGAGGGCACTGTAGCTAGTGAAATCACCGGGTATAAGAGACCTAACATCTGTTGTCTCGGGCGTCGGGCGCAGTGCGGCATTGATGGAGAAAAATAACTGTGTACCAGTTGTTGCTTCTCAATCAAGTAGGCGTCTTGACAGTCCTGTACACTTTGTAATGCATAAACAAACTTTTTTATAGACGATTATTATCCCTCCGATCTGATAAGTGTAGGCTTATCTCCGGGGACATACCAATGTGCTTTGACTTTTTTAAATTGTCTTTATAGTGGAGGCTCGTTCCCCTCGGTGGGACGAAACATGTTGATGATATTGTTAAAAAACATTTTAAAATGTAATTTTACAGTTCCACATACATTTGATAACAATAGAAAGCTCCAGCTTGTAATAAACGATGCTGAGTTGACCGAAGTCAAGGTATGTTTACTCTATGGCATACAACCATAAACAATAACAAAGTGAATAAAGGCTCAGAAGTAACGGGACGGTCTCTACTTATCAAAACCATCAACGATTTATAACAATGTGTAGGGTTACTATCATACAGGAAATGGATAGACCGTCTCGTTTCTAGTTGTTTATATTTTTGTAGTAAATATAATTCAAAATTCTAAAGTATTTATTCAAGTCCGTAAAGAACATTATCATCACCAGCTCATTAAATGTTACCACTGAGGCCACAAGATAGCCCGTAAAATGTTGTACAGACCTTATCCGTCAAAGCAGGCCCAGTGCAGTTTGACTGACTTCACGCACAACCTTTGAATCTCTTGACCATATATGTTCGTTTATTCGAGGCTCTTATCTCGGTTAACCGATTATGATTATGATTTTGAAAATTCCTAATTATTTTAGTATGTGGTGGGATTTGAACCTGTACCCTTCAGTTTGGAAAGCAACAGTTCACACTAATGAGCCACCTATAACTAAAGATTAATGTATTTCATGCTACTTGTCAATATAATGTCTAAGTGATGAAAGATAATTTATATGGGTATCATTTGAAATATGAATAGGTCACAATAAGTTTCATTGTAGTCTACTTTATGTCTAGGTTAAGATATGTGTACAATTTTGTTTTTACGATAATTTGTTAAGAGTTCATAGTCTCACCTCACTTTAATATATCTATTTAAAATCCCCTTCATTAAAAAAATATAATTTTATGAACTTTAAACCTTAGGAAGAAATTAAAACCATTCACCAAGCTGAACTGTCGCTCGTGCCACTATTTATAATTTTTTCTATCTATTCTTAAAATATACTTTTCATAATGTGTCCTATCGTAGCATGCTAAGATGGCCTCCCTACTCGTCTTGAGTTGCAGAGTCATCACTCACAGCCTTATCCATTACCTGCCCTGAACTGGTTTTGTACCAGTTTCTTGACCTACAATGGAGACTATTATTGTATGTACGAGTTACAGTCGGTGAACATGCTCTAGAATTTATATTAAATATTCGATTTTATAAATGTAAACGTCAGTGACTCAATTGTTTGGACTGTTGCTTTCTAATCTGGAGGGTTTTTCAAATCCCGCCACGTACCAATGTCGTTTCGGATTTTAGAAATTAAATGTACGTTATCCGACGCTCTTACGGTGAAGTAAAACATCGTGAAGAAACCTGCGCACGCCTGCGAAGAGATTCAAAGATTGAGCGTGAAGTTGGCCAATTTACACTGGGCCCGCGTGGACGACTTAGGCCTAGGGTACGGGTAGGCTCGTGTCCCTCGGTGGGGATGTTTAATGAGCTGGTGATGATGATATTAAGTGTGTTTGAATTTCAGTAATGGGTTTCGCTTTTCAACCGCCAAGGTCATGTATCAAAGTTATTTCGAGTTGTATTTAAGTTTATAGTTACGCTGTGTCCTCAGTCATCAAACACTTAACGTGTTAGTTTTTAAATATCATACTTAATCTTAAAGCTAATTCGAGATACCTTAATTAAGAAGAAGACCTTAATGATATAAATTATTATTATCAAATTATGTTCTAAATAAAATTTTAATATAATTTTTTTTTCTAAAATTTTTAGACAGTTACTCAAATATTTTTTAAAACGATGTTTTGCTTGATATTTTTTATTCGCATTTAAAATAATGCTTGATCAATATTTAAAAATCTTGTGTATATATTTAACAACTACTAGATACATAAATACCATTAAGTCTTTTTGAAAAATCATATAACTCAAACAAACTAAAGAATTCTGCTTTGAACGCGTAGACGTTTTTTACCAACTTTAGTTACCAACGACCTGCAGCCTCCCATATGACCGATTTGTGTCTACTTCTATATCCGTTCCCATTATGGCCGTATTAATATTGCACTGGACATTCTCGACCTCAAACGCTAACTCCATTAAGCGGCCATGCATACTTTATAATGGATTGCACTTATTTGAAATTACCTACAAAGCGGTGCTATTCCGCAGTGCCTTTTGGCGTGTCGTCGAATAGGGTTGGGACGCTATGTTAGTCTCCTTATCGATAAAAATTATCGTTGATTTATTTATTACCTAAAAGATACATTGACAAACAATCAGACAAACTCTAGATGATTAATTTGGACTGAACGCCTAGATGACGGTGATGTTTAATTTATTCATTGTAATTAGAGCTATTTTAACCACTATACATCCTACGTAACTTAAAATATAATATCGAATATAATTATATGAATTACATTTTAATATATTTGATATAATGTAACATCTGTTAAACATAACAATTCTAAACTAAGTATTATACAATAGGGCAAAAAAGGTATTAGTAAGGATAGAGTAGGCTTTACTAAAACTGAAGTGCAGTACTTTGCTACAAAAGTAGTCCACTGACTCTTTAAGTTGACGTTTATGTAACTCATTATGTAACATACTTATGTTATGTATGTTACGTGCCTGATACACTTACATTAAGTGACATTGTTAGAGGACATTACCTCTTTTAAACAGTCACCAACTGTTGTAATAAACCACAATATAATCTTTTTCTTGCAAACATGCTAACAACAGTACTCGTAATTGTATGAATTATTTCTTGATTTTACTAATTGAATGGACTTTATGGTCTAGTGTTATAGTTTGGTCTCCTCGGTCCAAAATGCCAAAGCGGTTGCTACTTAAATCACGTTAGAGGCTTGATTGGGTAAAAGACCTAGCTGATTGTTTATAATTCTGTCTATACATATTCAATGAAAGAAATCAAATTATATTTTTAGAGTATTCTGGGTTTTCGATTACTAGCGGTTAATAATAGCGATATCAATAATATGAAATATCAGTATACAAAGTATAAATTTAAAAAACCCATTCGCGCAGTTACCAAACCTACTGTTTTGTGCCTTTAAGCTAGAACTGCACTTTGTATAAAGTATTTACCATCTTTTGTCCCCTTACGTATTTTTTTCATCCAAAACTGAATGAGTTACCCATACTGAAGGCATGTGCCCTTATTCAGGGCAGAATCACGAATTTATCTTTACTTTTAAACAGTCAGGTGATTTTTCCCTCAATATACGAACCAAATTGAAAGGAAACACTCAAACTGACTTACGCTTACGTATTCGTAATAGAATTGAAACCTTCTATGTCTCCGAAGTATATCACGGCTTTGTTGTCATTTTAAAAAGCCTATGTTGTCACTAAGATAGTGGTAGGAAAAGGATTTGATACTGTAACAGTTAGAATAATCATTGTGTAAAAAATAATTGAATAGTTGTATTAAAATACATAATTAATATTAAGTGGTTAAATTCCTTAAAAACTTGTGGTTACATAACAATCGTTTAAGTAATGAATATACATATTTCTATACCACAAATTACCATTTATGCGAAATGCCTATAGATAGATCTTTATCTTGATGTCATTAGCCTTGGTTATGTTAATTTTTTAAATAGTAACCCTAAAATAACCCTGAAATACTATATCTACTAATTGTTTTCATAATTGCTTTTAATCTGTTAACATTCACGAACTTCGCAAGGTTTCGTCTCATTGCTTAACCGAAGAAAATGTATGCCTACGTTTGAAACAATCTTAATGGATCTGCTTAGAATACCTAGGCTTCAAGATGATTACGTTTTGTGTAATAATCATATGTAGCGCTAGTTTGCTAATGAATGATTGTTTTCTCTGAATTTTATTATATACTGATGTGTTGGGTTTCTTCTATCCATTAAAACTATTTAAAGAGGTTGTTGGAAATTCACAAAACAATCCGTGTCACATTATGGGAGTTGCTTTAAAATAGGAAGGTGACATAGTGTTTATTATAAATATCATGAAACGAATCCCAAATATCTTAAGAAAATATAATTTTTATCAATCAGTATCGATATCAAATGCAAATTTCACATCACTACAACACAACGATTTTGGAATGCACCGCCCGACAAAAAAGGCGGATGCTCATTGGAAATTTATCTGCCCCAGTGTATTCGGCAAGTCAAAGGGGCATAACGAACGTTAATAAGTACATTGGTATAATAGACTTTATTACCTAAGCTGAATGTTCAATTTGCCTTGTAGACAATGGATAGATAGCCTATTTCGGCATCGGAGGTTTTTAGGATTCGGTAGCTAAATGATAAAATTGGGACCCTAATGGATTTCTGTATCTGTCCGATTGTTTGATATCAATGCGAATATGACTTGGATAGAAATCATTAACATCTCTACGATCTAATATATTTTTTTAAATTAATATGTCCGATTACGTTATGATTCGCGAGGAGAGGAAGGAATTTATGAGTCCTAAATTTTACTAAATATCTATAATAGATACATTTTTCAAGGGGATGGAGTCTTAAAGATTCAAAAATCAAAGTGAATCCTTCTTCTTCTTCTTATCGAGTCGATGAGGATTCACAAGTTAAATACGATAATGCGACCAATATTTGCCTACTTAGATCGCCCTTTCATTTGCCATCTCGAGGTCCCGGAAACCACACGAAGATGGACAGTTCGGGCAAGACAGTAGGTATTCCATTGTCTAAATGGCACGACAGTCACACAGACTACTTCTGGAATATCCCCATCTTACTCGATTTTCATGGCACCGACCAACACCTGCCCTCAGTTTATTCATAGTTTTCCAGATCGCCCAGGGAAGATCATTGCACGAAGACAGCTTTTCAGCCAAACGGAGGTATCTTAACGAGGTCGGGAATAAGTCAAAGTGACAACAAATCCTTTTTTTTATTCACACAGCACCGTCTAGCCCAAAGTTAAGCGTGACGTCTTTATTATGAGTACTAAACAACGGATTAACATACTTATATATTCTTTCTTTTTGTAAACACATACATATTATACATAGAAAACACCCAGACCATTACAAACAGACATGTTTATGCACACAAGTGTTTGTATTGCCCGGAACCAGAACGCTTGGTGTAGCAGCCGACGTCTCAACCTACAAATGGGTCGTCATCTGTAGCCTAAATAGCCTACCCAAATAATAATTGATAAGGAACCCTAGTTTCGGAACGCAACTCGGAAATTTAAGTTCTTGCACCACGACTGCATTGGAGGCAAAGTCTCCACTAATGAAATTCGGACGAGCGTCTGTTGTAAGTTTTTTCTATATCACGTTATACCTCGTTAGCAATAAATTCGGGGTAACTTTTAAATTTTGGAATCACAAGTTACTTTGAAATTTCCTTCGTAGTTACTGTTTGTTCGCAAATTTTGTTTTAGTTAAGCCTCTCTCTCACTCTGTATTAAGGTGTGCCTTTTATCATAAAGTTATAATTTTAGGACAGTATTTCTGGCTACAGGATACGCCAGAAAGGGTGGTACCATCTCTTAGAGTATTACTTTAATGATATGTCACCATTTTTGTACCTGAAAAGGCGAAGCAATATTATTGTAATATATTGTACGTGATGGCGGTAAGCCCCCAGGGTGAATTTAGCAAAAAAATATAGCTGGAACTTATAACATTTCTATATACATTTTAATCCTACACTGACAACTATTGCCCAGTGCGCAGAATTCTCTGCACAAATGAACCTTCAAAAACTCCGTTTGGATTTCTGTAAAGCATTTGAATGTGTAACCCTAATTGTCCACTGGGTCAGTTTACAAAGCCACAAAAATCAAATGGCATTACCGGCATGCAACATAATAATTAATTTGAACAAAAGCCGATGTGTCATGACGTGTAATGAAGACAAATGATATTGATTGCGCTCGCGGATAGCAAGGTCTTTAAATTGTTATAGCCTTTGCGTTGGACTGGTTTTTTGTGAACTGTAACAACTTTATGGTTCATTCTCTCATGTGATTGTACGTGTGTGGGTGTGTGTGTGTATGCTTGTTTATACAGGGTGTTAGGCCTGTGGACTGACAGGATTTTGGCGCGTTCTGGGTTCTGACGCTACATTTCTCCGGTAGACGCAATGTCTTAAGTTTCACGGTAGTTGAGATATGTCTTTTATTATTATTTACTTTAAATAACCAAATTCATGCCTTTAAATTGTCATAAATTAATATTTTTTGTAGCAATACGACTTGTTCTTGTATACTGTAATGTATTCTTTTAAATGAATGCTTACTCTATATGATTCAAATCGAGATAAAAATAAGTTTTAAGTGTACAGGAAGGTCAGGACGCTCACCTAATGATAAGTGATACGCCTAACCATGGCAGAGCGGCATTGAAGGAGACCCAGTTGTTGGGTATATATAATTGGATAAACAATTATTACCCTCCATCAATGCTGCTCAATAAAGAAGGAGTTGTCATGTATACCGTAGATCCTAATCTACGTCAACAAAGGAATATTTTTTAAATATCGTTGTTTACCCTATAAGGGTAGGCTCGTGCGCCTCGGTGGGGACGTTTAATGAGCTGATGATGATTGTTGTTTATTCTATAGAGTTTAACCAAACGTTTTTTTGTTACAGGTATGTAATTCGAATAATCTGAAGAAATGACTTCGAGTGGTAAAACTAACTTATTACAGCACAAAATTTTAAAATAAATACAATGCTGAACAACAGCCATAAATCACAGACTTGAACTTAAAAAGACGCCACTGTCTACTTGATTGAGACAGTGGATATCATTTGGGTGAGTAGCTAAATCTCACTTTTTACTCCTTCCATCAAAAGTTAAGTGAAAAATTGGTATATGTAGTTATTTGTTTAAACGTGAAAGTACTGGATACTATGATTTAATATATTTACGTTACAAGTTACCCTCTGCAATGTAGTTCCTTTATTGTATCCAATTTGTGTTAATGGTGGCAGTTGGCCAATTTAATTTTTAGCTTTAAAACCGCTAGAATAACTATTGTACTAATTAAAAGTGTATATTCAATTTAGGTTCTTACAGAACACTTATGAATGTCAAATGAAGCTACCACTGGTTCGGCCGGTAAAACCACTGAAAAGAAACTCAGTAGTAACTCTTTTTAAAAAAATGTGTTTTGTACAGAATCATATTATTTGTTATCAAATAATTATATAAGGCAAATTATATTCACAATTTTAATCGTCAGTATTAGTAAAATTATAATAGTCTACAAAAGTATTATTAAGCAGTTAAGTATTATTTTAATCTAAAGAGATGATAATGAAAAAAAAATCAAATGTAGCGCGGGCGTGGAGATCAACATGTCCATAAGTTTAATTGTATTGTATCGATACAAAGTAGCCAGTTTAACTGATAAATAAAATATTTTATAATGCACTCGTTTTAGTGAACCTTGGTTTTCCAACCTCATTATGAAGGCCAGTTCTAAATTAGTATGCTTAACATAACATAGGTGCGTCTTTTACAATTCTATTGACTTGAAAATATTTTTAACACATAATAATTACTTAGCATGTTATTGTTTACTATCATCATCATCATCAGCTCATTAAACGGTCCCACCGAGGGGCACGAGCCTACCCGTACAGGGCCTTAGTCGTCCAAGCGGGCCCAGTGCGAATTTGGACGACTTCACATACAACCTTTGAATCTCTTCGCAGGCGTGCATGAAGGTTTCCTCACGATGTTTTCCTTTACCGTAAGAGCGAATTGTTTACTATGTACTACTTGATTAGGACCACCTTATTCGCGTTACTAATTAGAGGGTTTGTAACCAAACTTTCTTCTGATCCAATCTCATTTTGCTTTCCAGCAGAAAAAAAAATATATATAGAAAACAAAAACACTTTTGAAGCGCTTAATTTCAAATATCAATATTCATTTTGTGCTTTACTTTGGTATTTAAAATGTTTTCTAGTATTTTGTGTATTTTTAACGTTCAAAAGTGTTTTTTGTATGCCTAATTTGAATTAATAGATTTTGACTTTGACTTTGAAATTTACTTTAACCTGAATAGTCCACTAGACTGGCTAGACTGTGTGTGCGAAATGTTGTATATAGCAGTAAAATTACCGAAAAATTCCAATAATTATCGCGACAATAGGCGTTGATTTCACTGCCATCCACTAGCTAAACACCATTAACTGACGACCACTTTTTCGTAATAAATAAGTCATTTAAATTGTGCACGATAATACACACTATAAGTGAGGTTTTTCTTGCAGAATCTCTTATAATAATTATATTTATGGTTATAAATAGCAATATAAGAGATGTCTTATTCGAAGTTCTTTTCCGTTCATCCGAGTATTTCAGTTTTGTATAAAAAATTGTGCTTAAAAGTTAACGGCGTTTTAGCTAGTGGACGGCAGATCAGGTATAATCACAACTTAACGCGATAATTGGCAGATTTAAAAGTTATCGCAATAATTACTTAGTCGCAATGGACGGTAGATGTTAGCCATTAGCGTGGCCCAGCATTAAAAAGCACTACTACCTATTCTCAGTTGAATATGTTGTTAGGTCATAACTAAAAATAGATAGCAAGAAACCTTAGAGCGTTTGGTTTTTACTAGAATTTATACATTATAACCACAGAAGAATAACGCGATACTAAGTAAACATATAAGTAATCATGCGCAAGACGGATCTTATCACAAAAACCCATTTGTAAGTTTACACGATAGAAGTGGATTGGGGCAGACATATTTTTATGAACTCGAGGGTTTCTCTTCGGTATCAGAACTTGAATATACAAATACGGGTGACCTTATTGTCCAGTTGCATAGAGTAGAGCGATACAGAGGCATCACTATGGATATGATTTCAAACACTTTGTTGTTTGTTTGCTAGAGTTGTGTTTAGCTCTTTAATCGCTTCTTATTTTCTTCACTGTAGTATTTTCTTAACAATAACATGGACGTTCATTTTAATACTTTTTAGTAGATAAACACCCTAATTCTAATTTCTTTTTGTTGAGTGTCGGTGGCTCAATTGTGTGGTCTGTCGCCTTCCTGCCACGAGGGCTGAGGTTCGAATCCCGACACGTACCAATGTGTTTTCGAATTTTCGAAAATATATGTACGTTATCCAACGCTCTTACGGTGAAGTAAAACATTGTGAGGAAACCTTCATGCACGCCTGCGAAGAGATTCGAAGGTTGTGTGTGAAGTCGTCCAATCCGCACTGGGCCCGCATGGACGACTAAGGCCTAATCTCCCTATACGGGTAGGCTCGTGCCCCTCGGTGGGGAAGTTTAATGAGCTGATGATGATGAGAGTACATAGATACTTTTATAGGTTATCGTGCTTAATCCTAAACATAAGGGCATTGGTCTGTCATAATCTGAGTCACTGATCTCCAGTACGTGTGAACAGGTCGCCAAGGTTTCAGTCAGTCCTTATACGCTAGGGATGGAAAGAAAGTATTTTTCTGTCGTCAAAACAATGTGTCCATAGTTAAAGAATGATCAATTATATCCCAATTAAAGACTATAAGAATTCATCATCATCATCATTACAGCTTAATATGTCCACTGCTGAACGAAGGCCTCCCCTAATGATTACTGCGCGGGCTGATCTCGAGTAGTTTATCGCGTAGGGAAACACCTGACATAGACCTCTTCATAGCAGGCGTTCATTATAACTCCATTGCTGGAGAAAGGCCTTCTTTAATGACTGTCATAATTGCGGTGACAAAGACATAGTGTCATTTATCTGTCTCTCCTAAGATTGTGCGCCCACGCATTCGAGTCGTTATTACACCTTTAGTGGTGAATTAAGAGGGAAAGTGATTCATAGAAGCAATAAAGTAAGTTGATATTTTATGATATAATAAATTTGGAGGGATTGGTGACAAATGCAGACGTCATGTAAGATTCGAGATGATTAATCATTTGAGTCATTGTTGTACACTGTTGAGTCTTAGTTTCCTGTGATGAATCATCAGGATATGCACCTTTAATTTTCATTACAATCCTGTAACTTACTGCAGGGTAACTGCAGGCTATGGTAACCATCCTAATATTAACGCACCAATGTGGATACGTGGACGTGAATTTTAGGATGGTAGTCGTTAGTCAAAAAGGCTATTTAATCCAGGCTGAAACCTTAGCGACCTGCCAACAAGTACTGGATCATCGACTGGAGATCAGCGACTCAGGTTATGGCAGATTCAATGTCCTGATCACCTGAGACATGGACACTGACTGCGGGATTGGTTCACAAGTTCACAGTCACTCAACGCGCAATGTAGCGAGCTATGCTTGGAGTCTCTCTTAGGCATAAGATCAGAAATGATTAATCCAAAGAGAACTAAAGTTACCCACATAGCCCGCCGGATCAGCAAGTTGAAGTGGCAGTGGACTGGTCACGTATGTCGCAGAGCCTTGGCCGTTGGAGCAGACGAGCTCTGGAGTTGAGACCGCGTCTTGGCAAGCGTAGCGTAGGACGCCCTCCGGCCCGATGGACCGACGACTTGCGATAGGTCGCTGGTGGAGGCTGGATGAGGAAAGCGGAGGACCGGGATATATGGCGCAAAATGGGGGAGACCTATGTCCTACTACACCAAGGGTTCCGGGTTCGATCCCCGGGCAGTACAAACAGTTGTGTATATGAACATGTCTATTTGTATTGGTCTGGGTGTTTTCTATGTATAATATACAAAAAAGAACTATATAAGTATATGTATCCGTTGTTTAGTACCCTTATTACAGGCTTCACGCTAAACTTGGGGCTAGATAGAGATATGGAGTCAGCGGATATTTATTATTATTACAGTTTGCTATCAAAGTCCCCGTAACTATACTGATGGTTCCCTACACGATAACATGAAATAGGGTTTACTTAATATGACTTGCAATCTAAAATACTTATGAATTTATATTCTCTATCGACAGCATCTGTAAGCTGTTACTCTACAAACGCTTTTTGCGCTCCTTTTCCTTTCATTTGGCCTTGTCGCGTGTACGGCTATGTACATATCTAGTATACAGTGGTCGCTTTCCGAGGTTGTGCTTAGAAAAATGCCTTGGAATCGTTCGTATATAAACATAATTGGTTTAGGAAGTTATTCCGCTGTAACCTTTAATTTAGTTGTAACTGTTTAATTACAACGTTTTTTTAGTCGTCCAATCCGCACTGGGCCCGCGTGGACGACTAAGGCCTAATCACCCTATACGGGTAGGCTCGTGCCCCTCGGTGGGGACGTTTAATGAGCTGATGATGATGATGATGTTTAATTGATTAACTGATTTAATATTTGGTGATGAATCTTCTGTGAAACAAAGCTCAAAAAAGACATCATATTTCAGATACAATGATTAAAATGTGTATATCGTAAAACTTTTGTAACTAAAATTGTATGTTTACCTTAAAAAAGTTACTGTAATCAGTAATTTAATCAGCCTTTTTAAATTACAGAGTAAGGTACCGTCGTTCCTACTAAGCTTTGTCGATGCTTAAAACAAACAAACAAAAAACTCTATTCAAATAAATCTATTACAGATTCTTTTGAATCGTCAATTGTTATTATTATTATATTTATACTCTACCACCGGTGCGGCATAAGTAGGATTTCGAGAAGGCCGGCAAGAACTCAATAGTCACTCTTTTAAATTTTATATATCATTGGTTGCAGCGCTTTGTTATTTACCTACACGTGACTTTACAATAATTAATTACAAAGATTTTGTAGCTTCCTTTAAGATTGGTCCAATGCTCTTACGGTGAAGGAAAACATCGTAAGGAAACCTGCGCACGCCTGCGAAGATATTTAAAGGTTTGCGTGAAGTCGGCCAATCTGCACTGGGCGACTAAGGCCTATACATCCTTTACGGGTACGCTCGTGCCCTCAGTGGGGACGTTTAATGAGATAATGATGATGAAATTTAATGGTCGGTGGCAGGTATGAATTGGCCTTCGTGTTGTAAATTAAGTCACTTGATCTCAGACTCTCGAAGTAAAACCAAGAATTTCTGCTTTGCTAATCTACTCTTCCATAAAACTCCAGTAGAATCATATAAGGTGGAATAATCTCGAAGTTTCTATGGACTTTGCATATCACGGGAGTCTCATTAGATCTCATTAGAGGCTAATTATAAATTGAATATTCTCAAAGCGGGGACGGAAGGTAATAGCCTGCTTGTATGCACAGGGTGATCCAGTAATAGCTTGTATACACAGGATGATCTGTGCAGTAATAGGTTGGTTAGGGTTGTCAATGTATTAAACAAAGCAGTTTTTTTTTTATCGAACAGGAGGCAAACGAGCATACGGTTCACCTGATGGTAAGTGACACCGCCGCCCATGAACATTTGAAAGACATCAGGTCCCAGAAATGCGTTGCCGGCCCTTTTGTTTGAACAAAATTTACCTAGGAGAAGGAGTTCTACTTCCTATCGATCCGGTAATGATGATGAAATCCTGGCAGATGTCGAGGGACTGTTTACTGAAGAAGCTAATTATCAATTAGATTTAGAACAAAGTCGGTTTAGTATACTTATCGTAATCCAAGAATCCATTTGGTGTAATCGTTGAGACGTCGGCTCTTACACCAAGGGTGCGGGTTTAATCCCCGGGCAGTACAAACATTTGTGTGCATGAACATGTCTGTTTGTATTGGTCTGGATGTTTTCTATGTGTAATATGTATATATTTATATAAGTGTGTTTATCAGTTGTTTAGTATCCATGTTACAAGCTCAATGCTTAGTTTGGGGCTATATGAATGTCAGTGGATACATATGTTTTATAATATAATTGCTCATATATAATAAATATAATTGCTCAGCTATTTCAGTGTTTATGATATATTGTTACATTAAGTAATTATTTTTAAAAAAGGCTACACTGTTGAGTTTTCTTGGGTGCTTCTTTCTCAACAGGCCAATCCACTGAAGCGCTTTTTTTTTCAAAGCATCAAAATTCATATTTTTAGTTTAGTATTTTTAATTGTTTTTTATTATATTTTTGTATATTTTTTGACGTTCATAAGTGCTTTTTGTAAGCCTAATTTGAATAAAGAATTCTGAATTTGAATTTGAATTTTATTTTTTTATCCATAAGCCATAAAAAGTAAATTGTTTGTGTTGGATACATAATCCGGCACTTATTGTACAAATGTCCAACGATACGTACATTTATTTTCCTTACCACTGTTGTTACTGGACAAACTACTCGCTTTAATGAAAAATATTTATGAAAGTTTCCAACTTTAAAATGTGAAAGTTATTATACGAACATTGCATTAATTCACGTATATTCGCGAAAGTTCGACAACCCTGTGTGTGCACAGGGTGCTCGGGCGAGCTGTTTCATAAATTACGCTGCGCCCCAAGTGCTAATATTTGCGCACCCTGTGCCGTGAAACAAAATGGAGTCCATTTTCGGCCATGTCGAACCGGGCGGAAAGTTTTCGCTTTGAACGTTTGAGTAAATGCTTCGTAATAAGTGTACTAGTGAACTTTGGCGCTAATGATTTCGTTTTTGCGTGCAAAAGGTTTTGGTGCTTATTAATTGGTGCTAAAGTTGAAAATTGTATAAATATCAGATTTTCTTCATTTGGAAGCATGTAAGGATGGAGGAAGCTGACTTTAAGTTTGGCTTATTTTAAACATAAAAACAAAAATATAAATTTTTGTTCGATGAAATAAGGTCGGAAAATAAGTCACTAAAATAGCCGCTTTTCAACATTACTCGTATAAATGTCTTCTTAACTTGATATTCTTCGCTATTTACTTTATAGTACGACTCGATACCGAATCGTCTAGGTGGGCACCACCGCAGTATCGTCCCGGGAAACAGTGTATGACTTTGTGTTTCGGATGAGGCACTGAGCTTAGAGAAAATTACCGGGTATAATGCATGGGGAACCGGGAGACTGAAAAAAACACGTATATTGAGTGCACTCTAGTATAATGTCTATCAATAACTTACAACTACGCTTATATACTAACTTATGTCTATGTGTGAGGGAGTTGGCTATACACACTACAATAAGACCTAACACTGTGTCTCGGGTGACGGGCGCAGTGCCGCATTGATGGAGAATAATGTATCAGTTGTTGCCTCTCCATCAATCCACTATGTTATGGTCAGGCGTATCACTTACCGTCAGGTGAGGGTCCTGACCGTCGTGTTCACTTCGTAACAAAAAATCTTTAATGTAAACAAATAAAAAAGACCTGTTATTACAACCAAAAACCACAAACAAATTACTACATATCCTTTCAAAACATCGTAATCTTACAGGTATTACTCGTACATACACCGTCTATATGATTCGTGGCAAACTCTATTCCCGATTCATTCGTAAAACGCGTCCTTGAGCAAACCAAACAAAACGATCGACAAATGCGCACGTTTTGTAACCCCTACACAGGGAAATTGACAAGAAAAAAATGGACGAACATTTTTCAATGTACAGCGTGCGTCCCTTTCCTTTTTTGCAATCAGCACCATTATTGTACTGGATAATTTGTGATTTTAAATTAAAAATGCTGCAGGCGTTGTCCTTATTTTGTGCGGTGCAACTTAAGACCGTTTCTCACGTTTTTTTATTATTTTCATAGTCTCAGAATTGTAGCTTTTTTGATATCAAGACTATCTGCACTAAAGCAATCTGCTACTGGACAAGAGAGTCCTTTCATCATAATCAGCTCATTACACGTCCCACAAAGGAAAAACAGCCTACCCTTAAGGTATATATGCTTGGTCGTCCCACGTGGGCCTAGTGGCAGATTGATCGACTTCACGCACACACCCTGAATCGCTTTGTACGGGTCGGCAGGTTCCTCACCCATTTGCCATACACCATTGCCACTTCAACTTGCCAACCCTGTAAGCTAAGCTGTTTTGTTTTTTTTCAAACTAGCACGTCCCGTGGACGACCGACGTTTAAGCGCGCGCAAGGTGAATTATTATTATGAACTGCTGTTGCAATCATTAGAGGAGACAATAAGCGGGTTCGAATGCACTGGGCTAAGAGTTTTGTGCACTGCTTATATGAAAATAAGCATTGCATATCCTGTGCGTCCAGACAAACTGGGAAATCGCCAACATATTAAATGATTCCCTCTTTTATTCGTCCATTTTCCTTTACATATTAAAATTGAAATCATAGGCGATCTGTTTTCATCAACAGCACTCAATTTGACAAAAATGTAAACGATGTATTGTTCCTGTTATTAAAAAATTAATAATAATAAATATTCACTTACATTCACACAGCGCCATGTAGCCCCAAGTTAAGCGCGAAGCCTGTATTATGTGTATTAGTACCCATAATATAGGCTTCACGCTTAACTAACAACGGATAAATATACTTATATATTTTTTTCGTAAATACATACATATTATACATAGAAACACCCATACCAATACATACCTGTTTATTCAAGATTCTATTTCGAATACTATTTCAATTATCATCAAATTCAATTAGAACGTGCCAGATTAGTTAGCGTCGGTGGCTCAGTGGTGTGGACTGTCACCTTCCTACCGGGAGGGCTGAGGTTCAAATCCCGACATATACCAATGTATTCTCGAAGTTTCGAAAATATATGTACGTTATCCGACGCTCATACGGTGAAGGAAAACATCGTGAGGAAACCTTCATGCACGCCTGCGAAGAGATTCGAAGGTTGTGTGTGAAGTCGTCCAATCTGCACTGGGCCCGCGTGGACGACTAAGGCCTAATCACCCTTTACGGGTAGGCTCGTGCCCCTCGGTGGGGACGTTTAATGAGCTGATGATGAAGATTAGTTAAAGCACTATCACATCAGATGGTTATCTAATCCACATGTACAATATTCCAAACAGTGCATATATTGCTATATCATCAGATCATTAAACGTCCCCACCGAGGGGCACGAGCCTACCCGTATAGGGTGATTAGGCCTTAGCCGTCCACGCGGGCCCAGTGCTGATTGGACGACTTCACACACAACCTTCGAATCTCTTCGCAGGCGTGCATGAAGGTTTCCTCACGATGTTTTCCTTCACCGTAAGAGCATCGGATAACGTACATATATTTTCGAAAGTTTGAAAACACATTGGTACGTGTCGGGATTTGAACCTCAGCCCTCCTGGTAGGAAGGCGACAGTCCACACCATTGAGCCACCGACGTATCGGTCATGTATATTGCTATATACATGACCGTTTTATTTCCTGAATTTGATGGTTCTATAAACGTTGAATGTTCCATTAACAGTGCTGCCATTTTTTCTCTGAAGTCTCCAGTTGTGTACTTCCACGAACACGGATTAGCCACAAAGACAGATGAGGCGGGAATTTAGAAACATATTGAAATCATCATACACACTCTTAACTCATATACAATTGACTACCGTTTGGTGTAATGGTTGAGATGTCAACCACAACACTAAGGGTTCCGGGTTCGATCCCCGGATAGTACAAACATTTGTGTGTGAATACCAAGACTAATACAAACATGTCGAAGTCTTGGTATATTTTCTATGTATGATATGTATGTATTTACAAAAAAAATTGTATAAGTATGTTTATCAGTTGTTTCGTATCCATAATACAAGTTTCATGCCTAATATGGGGCTAGATGGCGTTTTGTAAATGTAAGTTAATATTTATTTTTGATTGCACTAATTACAAGAAGAAGAAATTTTTAACAAATTTAAATAATAATTACTTTCATCATACTAATATGTATATTAATTATTAACAATAATTAATATACGAAGGATCATAATATTGAAATGTTACAATAATTCAAATGTACACTTATTTATTGAAATATGATGACCAAAATTTATTTTTGTGTAAAAAAATAGTAGAGTTGGCTACCAATCGCTACTGAATCTTTTCCCGTCAGGTAAGAAAAATATGTAAATTGGCGCTAAATACCATCTTCTGGCAACCCTGTCCATCAATTGGATAGACTCCAATATGTTTGTGTGCAACAGACGAGCTGTGTTAGGCCAATTAATGGCGGCTTGGTTGCTCAAATTGCCTTTTGAAGCTTTAGAGGGGAAATGGTGGTCTCAGTTAATAGCAATTGAGGTTTACGGGCTTAATGAAGATGACGAGATGGTGAAGCTCTTTGAAGATGGTTCAGTGGTACTGTGGCAGTGTGTTTTTGGTGTTTGAGTCATCATCATAATCAGCTCATTAAATGTCCCCACCCAAGAGGCACGAGCCTTCCCGTGTAGGGTGTTAGGCCTTAGTCGTCCACGCGGGCCCAGTGCGGGTTGGACGACTTCACGCACAACCTTTGAATTTCTTCGCAGGCATGCGCAGTTTTCCTCACGATGGTTTTCCTTCACCGTAAGAGAGTCGGAAAACGTACATATATTTTTCGAAAATTCGAAAACACATTGGTAAGTGGCAGGATTTGAACCTCAGCTCTCCCGGTAGGAGGGCGACAGTCCACACCATTGAGCCACCGACGCTCTCGGTGATTGAGTATTTGCTTGTTTCTAAATGAGAAACTAATGACGATTGACGACCCATCTGGTGCAATAGTTGAGACGTCGGCTGTTACACCAAGAGTTCCGGGTTCGATCCCCGGGCAGTACAAACATTTGTGTGCATGAACATGTCTGTTTGTATTGGCCTGGGTATTTTATATGTATAATATAAAATGTATTTATTTCTCAAAAAAAATATAAGCATGTTTATCCCTTCTTTAGTAGGTACCCATATTACAGGCCCATGCTTAGTTTGGAACTAGATAGCGCTGTGTGGATAGCAGTTGATATTTATATATAAATTTTATATAAAAATGATAATCACGTTTTTCCAGTATGGTTAGGACCTCGTAGGCTGAATCACCTGATTTTATAAAAAGAAGATGGGGAATTCTGGGCCCTGCAGTGGGAACCTAAGTAAAAAATACTTTTTAATATGATTTCTGTCAATGATAATAGCAAAAAAAAATTTATGTTACATAGTGTGAGAAGAGCTTTATATCCCCCAGGCATTAGCTTAACTGTCCATGTTGCGAGTGAATTAAACATCATTTCATGGAAAAATATATTTGGCATTTAAACCTAGTCATCAATAAAAGGAAGTTTGGTGCATTAATTAACGCAATCAATCATTGATACGGATGCAGAAAATTGTTTGCACTAATGAGAGTGTAATTCTTAAAAATATAGCTGTATTCATTTACATATTACGAGTATAAACACTTATATATTATAAACTCATGAGCATCGGTGGCTCAATGGTGTGGGGTGCTGCCTTCCGATCTGGAGAGTGCAGGTTTTGGTTAAGGTAGCGTACAATTGTACAATTGTTCAAGTAATTACTTGTGGACGATTCTCTTCAATTATTATTTTTAACGTTACACATTTCGGTAGGATTCGTTATCCGGCATTTGATTTTTTATGTCATAAGTGAACGGGACGGTCAGTGCGCTTACCTGGTGGTTAATGATAAGCCTTACCATAACAAATGCAGTGTTGGAGTAGGAGATTAATAAAATGTCGTCAATTTTCTCATCACCACTTCCCTAACCCAAGGCGACAGATGTTAGATCTCTTATAACCGGTAATTTTACTAGCAGTATGGTTTTTTATTGGTCATTTAAAATACTATTTAGACTTATTTATATAAACTATGTATCGTTGTTATCATTCTAGTCCACTTTATTATTCTTATTCATTATACTCATAGAGTCAGACAATCAATAAGCCAATGGTCATTCAGATGATACATTTAAACAAATAAGTAAAAGAATGAATTAAAATACAAGCATTATTTGTTTGATATTCAAACAAAGCATCAAATCACTTAGTCCCACCTATCCGCGTAAATCCGGATATTTTTCACCCGGTATCCAGTCGGAACCGCCACTTTCCGGTTGGATCCAGTAATTCCCGCTCAAGGGCCGCCATTATGAAAATGGCCCGGGTGAGGAGAATGGGAAATCGCTAAAGCCCGTTATAAAATGGGGATAACTGTTTTTTTTATGAATTTTTCACGCTTGTCAATATTCAAGGAGATTGAATTCCGTTTGGGCAAGGTAAAGCGGAAGAGTGATAATATTGTGATTTCCATTACAAAAACGAAATCTCTGATGGTGTTTGCGAGGCGTTTGATAGGAAATCTGATAGCCTGTTTAATTTAAAATATGGTTAATATAAAACAAATATTGTTAGACAATAATTTACTTCCAAATTTCTCCAACAAATCTTTTGGATTGTAGGGGGTAGTATTACGGAACTTATGAACCCATTCCAACTTAACCTGCACGTGGCAGTGTGACACATCCTACCCAATAACAGAGAAGGCTATTGAAAACTCCCAACTCTCTTTCTATACTATGGGCTATGATTTGAAATCTCTCATTCGTGTAAGTCGTTAAAAGAAATACAATACATACCTTATAGATGTGATTTTTTTATGTCATAATTGGACAATACAGTCAGTGCGCTTACCTGGTGATTAGTGATACGTCTGACCATGACAGAAGCAGTGTTGAAGAAAATTACAGCAGGTGTTCATTATTTTTCCTTCAATACTGTACTGCGCCCGTCACCCGAGACAACATATGTTCTTCATAGGTATCTTCTTCTCAGTAGTTTTACTAGCTACAGCACCCTCATCCCAAAACACAGATGTGCACAACACTCCTATTTCGCGGGAGGATATCTGGCACTGCGACTGTACCTACCTAGACGATTCAATACCAAGTCTGCCACCTAGTAGAAATAGTCTTCTGGGCTTTTTAACTAATGGCAAATTTTCTGTTTGTTACAGTGGCCGCCACGATTGCTGAGATGGATATTCACGATTGTTCTTATAATTGCTGTCTTAGCACCCTCAACCTCAGGCTCCAGTGGTGAGTTAATTTAGTTGATTATTTCTACGGCTAACATGTTTTAATGATGGTAGTACCCAATACGTATTCATTTGGCAAATAAAATTCCCGCAGTAACGCTTTTAAAGTTGAAATTGACTTGACAATTTCTTCTAAAAATTCAAATTTGTAAATAATAGGTTATTAGAAACTTTCTGGGCAGATTATTTTCTGGTATAAGGTAACGGAATAAACTAATTTTACAAAGAAATAATATTAAAAGAATGATCAACGAGATATCTATTGTTATGTAATTAAATAAATAAGCGAACTTGATTTATTGAAACATCGAGCATCCTTTTGAGTCCTTCTTCAGAGAGTTCTACACAACATGGCTATAGGGAAATTGGTTTTGGTTGTAAACTGAAAGCCATCAGTCTGGTCCATCAATAAGAACAATTCTTACGTTAAAAGCATTGTTATAAAAACTAACATTTGGGTCAGTCTGACTGTTTATCAATCTGTCTACCCAATGGATAAGAAGAAGAAGGTTAAGTGTATGTAATATTATTCATAATAAATGAACCGTAGCTTCTGAATTCATACTCGTAGTTCCGATTTTATGTTCAATTTATTTGACTTACAAATCAAGTGCTCATCCTGACTGCATTATGGACAAATCGAAAAAACTGTTGCCATTACAAAGGGCGACTATTAGAACAATATCGTCCTTTACCAATTTTTCATAATTTGTCCCCTAAATGTTTAATATCAAATTCACCTTAACTTCTATACGAATAAAGTTATATTTCTAATGTAGACGGTGACCCGATTAGTTAGTACGCGTCCCTCATGAGCCTTTGAAATTCAGAGTGTGCAAGGATTTTATTACTTGGAACAGATTGGAAAATAGTGGTTGTATTGTATACAAGAAAATATATACAGTTGGCATCAGAAAAGTTCGCAAGTATTGACTCTTATGGCAATGTAATAGAACTCAAAATAGTATATTATAACCTTCATATGTCTGAATGTAGCCGACCGCAAACAGTCCCTTGTGGCACAGAATACACTTTTGTTGGTTTCACTAGATTGGTTCGTGTTTAAAAATGTTAGTAAAGTAATTGGGCGTACCTGATGAAAACCTTGTTTTCTTGAGGTACATTCAGGGTCATTCTTAAAGATTTGGAAAAAAAAATCCAATATATGATGTTTCTTGTTCATAGCTCCACACAGGATAGGAAATGTAACATATTTTAATTAGTAACATAATCTAGTGGGAACTTAGTTGCAATATATTTTCGTTAATTGATATCAAAAACATTAAAGACATTTTAATTAATAAAAGTAGACCCAAAGAATAATCTTATGAGCAACCGAATATTTTATCATTTTTATTTGCCATCAAGTTTTCATAATGGACATTAATTTTGATATCAAGGATATTTATTTTACAGCATCAATGATTTTATAAAATACGTTTCCATTGAACACTTATCTTCCGTTATTATAATCAATTATTGTATTCACATAATAAATCGAAACTATAATGCTAAAATATAATGCAAGATACGGGCTAAAGCTTATAGGCAGAATTATAAAAAATAACTATAAAAAATACGAACCTAAGTCATCGTTCCCACTACCTAAATGTCATGACTAATAATTAAAATACTCTCTTCAAAATTGTCCTTAAAGAGATCTTTTCCAAGACTCACACCAAATATTAAATAAGGAACTGCTCAGCTAACCCTATGGTACGAGTAGTTTCGCTTTGCAAAATAAGATGTAAGATTCCAAATCGATTATCTGTCAACACATAGGTGTGACAATTGTTTTGAATCATAAAAATGTTTGTCTTTCCGCTTGTGGCTCTTTATTACTAATTGTAATATGAATATAATGTATGCTCCTTTTAAAATATTTTCTCTGTATTTTTACCTGTAAATACATAATCATGATAAAAAAGAATCGCCAAAAAAATAATGTAATATGTTCTTTCAGCTGTTCGCAGAAGACTGCGCAAACCCACCAAAGTGTCAACATCAGTGTCGTCCAGCGTATCCAGATCCACCGACCAGGTCATATCAGCTAGCGTGAACAGACCAAAGATCCGTGGGCGGCCCATAGCCAGCAGGAAGTCATCCGCTGCTATAGACAACTCTGTCGGAACTGAAGACCATAAGGACAAAGATGGATATAAGGTTAGTATCAACTGTCAAGTTTGAAATCATTTTAATATATACACATAAGAAAATAAGTTTTGCTAAGTGGAAATCGTTTTTACTCTCACAAATTTCGATGAACTCAAATGTGAGTATGTAAATAATTATCCACTGACATACAGTACCATTTAGCCCCAAAATAAGCATTCACCTGTAATATGGGTTAGAAACAACGGGTCAACATATGTATCTCTTTTTTTAGAAAATACATACATATAGTACATAGAAACACCCAGTCCAATTCAGACAGATATGTTCATGCACACAAATGTTAGTACTGCCCGGGGATCGAACCCGGAACCCTTGGTGAAGTAGTCGACGTCTTCGACCATTACACCATATGAGTCGTCGATATTAGCAGTCATATTACTGAATGATGCTGAGTCAAAGCAAATACATTGTTTCCTTATTGGGATCACTATCGCATATTATAATAATGTATACTACGAACCACCAATCGCCATTTTTAGCATTAAAAACCAATAGTAACATAATATTTATTTTATTTGAAATACATTAAAACATGTAACAACATTGATATAAATATGTCAGAACATTTTCAAACTATGTTTACGTTATAGTTTTATAAATAGTTCAAGAGAGGACCAAGAATGATACCCTGTGTGCCACCAGAACCAGTAGGCAAATATGACGCACCGCGGCTAATTTGACCTTGGCACATTGTAATAGGTCTCAACTAGCTATATCCCGGTGACAGAGTTAAAGTCGCTTGAATATACTAAAACACGGATATGAATAAGCTTTTGAATGTGACCAAAGTGAAGTTGTTGGCCTTCGACACTCTTATATGCCGATAATCGTGCAATCACATGTGAACTTTATAGCTAGGACACCAGAATCAGATTTTAAACGAATCTTATTTTTATATATGTCAATGGACAGTAAACTCAAAGGAAGTACGAAAAACAGTTTGCTTGCTATTTAAACTGTAATTTTTCAAGCTACTAGGCTATATTTTGTAATAATATTGAAGATAATAGTTATGATCAGACCAACTTAAGATTTATTTATGAAATAATTAAAACATTAAATGTTAAATAAAGGTAAATTATTTACAAGTATGGAATGTTATTCATAAGATTCAGACTTCTTCCACTTTGTCTTCTAATCGAACACCACTACCATTTCAAGTTGTCAATAACTATAAGGAATTTCGTTTTGTATATCATTACTCCACCTGTAGGGTGGACAACACATCTTGTTTAAAAGACCCGGTCTTTTCTCCGGAGTACATTACTTATTTTTTTAAAGACAAACACTTGCATAACGACTTACATTTACATAATAAATGCACATTTATGATTATCAACATTTACCACAATAGCATGACCGCTTTTAGTTGATACTTTTTCTTAAACTTTTGAACTTAGGTTAACAGTAATCTAAATTTCAGCGGCGTATATAAAAAACTAATAGTGGTAGATGTTCACAAGAACTATTTTATACTATTTTGTATATTTAACATATCATTTCATTGCAGATTGTCTGCTACTACACGAACTGGTCGCAGTACCGAACGAAACTGGGCAAGTTCTTGCCCGAAGACATCCAGCCTGACCTCTGCACTCACATCATCTTCGCCTTCGGTTGGCTGAAGAAGGGCAAACTTAGCTCCTTTGAGTCCAACGACGAGACCAAGGATGGGAAGACAGGACTGTACGACAGAATCAATGCATTGAAGAAGGCGAACCCCAAGCTGAAGACTTTGTTGGCTATTGGTAAGTATTTTCATAAACTTACTGTTGTTACACCTAGTTCATCATTATCAGCTAGTATATGTCCTCATCAAGGTGTATGGCCTTAGTTGTCCATGTGGGCTCAGTGCGGATTTGCCAACTTCACGCACAACCCTTGAATTTCTACGCAGGCGTGCGCAGGTTTGAAGTATATAGTTCATCGTAGCTTACTTTCGTTTTCCCATTTTGTATCAGATATTATTTCCCTCTTTCCTTGTTGTCTTTATGATCTTTTACAAGTGGTCGGTACTTATACATGTTTATTTACTCTGAAATATATGAAACTAATTATAATGAAATTACGGTGATTAAGAGATTAAATTGTTTTGCTATGAGAACACAAACAAACATAACAAACAATAACCAATATTATATACGGTGGCAAAAAGGTGCATTTGTTGACATAAATGAAACTAACTAGCATCCAACTGACCTGAAAACACAATACATACAGTGCATTTCAGTTTCCGTGTTTCTTTTTCATAATAATTCACTCACAATGATTGATTTTATATTAGTAAAAAATTACAAAATAAGTCTATGCAAATTATAAATAATTTGTACGGATTGCGTGTAACTTACCGGGCTCATCACTAACGAGCCAATTAACTTCGTATAGTGTAGGAGTACTTGGTGTTTCACTCCAAATTCATCGTTTCCTCTATTATTCAATCAAACGCTTATGCTACGATTTGAAATCAATATAGTGATGTGAAACTATCGATAACTTATTTGCATTCAAAGTTATCGATAGATAAATGTCGAAAATGTTATAAAAATGGTCCAAAAATTTATCGTTTGGTATGTTGTGGTAATCTATCAGTTTATTATACCATCCTTTTTTCCAAATGAGTTATGCTATTTTATTCACCAAGAACTGTCATAAAACTTTGTTTTAATAGACAACATTTAAAATCGAAACCTTCATTTGCATATACAATTACATAAGTACAAGCACAGTACAAGATAATTTACATACAATTAACAACGTTATTGTTGGTAAAATATAGCAAGACAAGATTTCAATACAGACTAAACCTGTTTAGGTTTTATTATATTCCCTTATCTAACATCTAATATATACGTACTATATGAACATAAGTTCTTAAGGCACGTGTTTGTTTTCGCATTTTGTGCCCGCTACTAAAGTTTAAATTACTTTGAAATATGATATTTATCAATGTTTATGGTGCAATGTGAAGCAATCGTTACAATTATTGTAATATAATAGTTTATTTATGCAATCAGCTTAATCCATAGTCTTGATTAGCTAAAAATATGGGGAACCTATTAATATTTAATTAAAACTGTAGTTTCACCAAAAACAGATGTGTATTATAATAAATACAAACACATGTCAAAGAAATTGTTTGAAAGTGTCCCAAAATCCTTTATTTCCTAAGCGATAATTTTTGCGTTTTAAAAATGATCACATTGTTTTCGGAATGACTTATTGTTATTGGCCGTAGGTCGCCTTCACAATTGGCGAGCGCTGATTGCGCTTAGCCCAAAAAAGGTTTGCAATGAGCCTAAAGGTCACCCAGAGTAGTACGCGAACCTCGGTTTAGGGCGTTGCAGGGGGCTAGATAATTTAGAATATTTTTGGGGAGAAAAGCGACCGGGCACGTGCCAGTAACGCGAAAAGAGACTGATCACATTCTCATTTAAAGAGCTGGCATCTCATTTACCGGGTTTATGAGACCTAACAGATGTTGTCTCGAGTGACGGTCGTAGGCAGGTGAATTATTTACTCGTTTGCCTTTCTAAGAAAAATTAAACATCACTTATGTTGCTATCGATAAACGGAGGCATCACTAAAGCGCGACGTGTGAACGAACCTGCTCGCCTCTCCCACGCCACAAAGCCGACATTTTCACCTATTTTCAGGGGAATGCCGACAAAAACCGACCGCGTTTTCATAAGTGCAGAGCGATGGCGCAACTGTGTTATGCGAAACTATCGACATTCGACTTTTTCTTGTTTCACACCATTATTTCTGCGGAAGCCGTGTTGCGTATTTTAGTTGGACTTTGTGTGTCTGTGTTGTTTTGTTAGATTTATTTTTTTGTTTTGCTTCAAATAATGATCACAATTTAACTATATAAAACATATATTTAGATTTTAAACTAAAATATTTTGAATCCTAGCTAAGGCTCCAATATTTATTGAAACCAAATTGATCCTGGCGAACCTTTAAAGTGATAAATTAGCCAATGTTTATATTATGTGTAACGTCACGTCCCACGATAACGAGTCAAAAAAAATTCAGTCCATCTCCTGGCTTAGGCCCAGCATCTTTCTGCCAAATCAATTAAGTTGTTCTTGAGTTATAAATAGTGTAACTAAACCACTTTCTTTTTCGAACATCGATATTATTTCAGGTCATCATGAAACTTTCTACGACTATTCTTAGTACTGAAAGTGGCAGGATATTTTTCATTAAAACGCTGCAAATAGAACGATGTAGTAAAAGCTAGTATGGTATAAAATTAAAATCCACTCAGTAGGTGGTAAAGGGTCTAGGTAGGTATCACCGCAGTGTCAAATATCGTCCCGTAAAATAGCAGTTTATTGTTTTTCGGGTTGTGTTTTGGGATCATGTTACTGTAGCTAGTAAAGCTACCGGGTGAGACCTGACTTCTGTTGTCTCGGGTGATGGGCGCAGAGCAGAGTTGACGATAAATAATGACTACTGTTATTAATTTGGTTCAACACTACTTCTGTCATGGTCAGGCGTATCGCTTACCACCAGGTGAGCGCACTGACCGTCCCGTTCGCTTATAACGTAAAATATATGTTATTTATTTATCCGCTCGAACATAGCACCTGCGTATACAATAGATATGTATTGTGTGTTGTGAGTTTCCACCGTGCAATGTACGACCGCGTATTTGTTACAGCAACAAAATTAAATTACCTGCCACCATAAAAAGAATAGGAACACAGATTTATCAGCTAAATCACCATAAAACGTGAATTATCTCACTAATTGAATTTGCATCTAACAAATAAATAATTGAACACATTCCCATTCAAATAAAGTAATTGAATAATTAATTTCGGCCAAAATTTGGTTTCGATAACTAAAATGGGTCGCTCGATTCTGAAAATGAAAATGAAAAAAAAAAATGAAAAATATTTATTGCCAATTTAAAATACACAGTATACACGAAAACTGGCCTCCACACTAGGCTATGCCTGTCCTGTGTGTGTGTGTGTGTGTGCGTGCGTGCGTGCGTGTGTGTGTGTGTGTGTTTGTGTGTGCGCCCGTGTATATGAGAACGTTGGTGGTCATGCATCTATTTCAACTTTTAATTCTAATAAATCCTTCGGATTCTTCGTATGTCCAGTACATTAGAGTCCGTGATAAGAGTGTCTTTGCCCTATGAGCCGTACAGTGCCTAATGTCACATAGCCTAACCATTTTATAATAAATATACGGGAAAAGGAAATACCCGAATCTCCTAGCAAATGAAGTTTTTACAGTAGGTTGAGGTAACTTAAAAACACGTTTCTCGACCATATTACGGTAATTACTAGAGTTTAAAATAAATTTGTGCATATTAATGGCCACCCTCAAATAGAACAGCCTTCTTACACTTAGTACTTCTGCTTCCTTAAATAATTTATTTGTTGAATATAGGATGGGCCTCTTTAACGCAACTTTAGGAACAGCTCTCTGAGCTCTTTCAAGTTATAAGGTTAGTGGAAGCTATTCCACCCCAAGCTCGGATACAGTAGCCCAGAAGAGACTGACATAAGGCCATGTAAACAAATTTCAGGGTTTTGCCGTCTTTCACATTTCGAAGATTCCTCATTACGTAGATGATTTTTCTAATTAGTATAAATGTGATCTTTGAAGGTAAGTCTGTCATCCAGTACCACTCCGAGGTATCTTATTTTATCGGATCGATCAATCGTATCATAGTTACAATCGACGTTTTGAGTACGAGATAGACTAAAGATGTTATTGTGAAGTTTTAAAGATCGCGTCATACGAGGAGCCGTAGCAGAGGTTTTGTGAAAATAAGAAATTTTGTTTTTTTTTGTATTAAGGGAGAGTCGAACCCAAAAATTTTTAATGTGATCGCAGACTTTAAGAAATTTACATAAAATTGGTCTACAAACGATACAATCAGCTTTTTATATAAGATAGCAAACTCGGCTCATAAAGGATATTATGTCCGTGTAAAGACGCTCCACGTTTGCCGTTTACATCGAGATTCCCCCGGGACTACTGTCCTAATAGACAAACAATTCCTGCCGGGTCCATTTAGCAAACGTACTTTTCTCTATTAGCCGATACTTAAGAAAGGTAGTACCTTCAATACTTAAAGGCTTTTAAGTATGATATAAAAGTTCATTATAAAAAAGTTACTCGTATTACGGCACTAATCACTATGTATACTTTTGACTAAAATACTTAAGGAAAACTTGTTTATTGAAGAAAATAAAATAAAATTTCAGTGAAAACATTAATATTAACGTACAATGGTATAAATACCAGTGGGCTAATTTGTATAATCCCGACTTAAAAATGTTTTTTTTAAATTCATTTTGATAATTTTTAATTAAAAAACATTATAAAAATAATGTAAGGAAACAAACGGACGCTCGCTCCGCTATTTCATAGCAACCGATCATCTCATGTTTACCCACGAAAAGTTATGATGCGCGAACAGGTTCATCATCATTAGCTTATAACGTTCCTCTGCTTAGAGCTGGCTTTCCTACACAGACTAGCCATAGGGAGATTAGGCCGTAAACTACCATGCAGGCCCAATGTGTATTGATAGTTAATAAGACTGTAGCTGGTACTATACGACAGCTTAACGTGCCCTTCGAAGTACGGAATCATCTGTTTTTTCGGACAATTCGGTCATTTAGCCTGCAATGTCCTACCCTAACTAGAATGATTTTTATGATAACTGATTTTTTATTTCTGATCGCAGCGATTTAAACCGATACTGGGGCTAGTAGATCATGATGACAGTTTGAAAGAACAGTTTATCAGCTCCCATATTTACCTAAAAATGTATGAGAACTATCAAATTTTACGTAATGGTTACTCTATGCTAATTTCTCCACAGGCGGCTGGTCATTCGGAACTCAGAAGTTCAAGGAGATGTCAGCGACCCGGTACTCCAGGCAGACGTTCATCTACTCAGCCATCCCTTACCTACGCGATAGAAACTTCGATGGCCTGGATGTGGACTGGGAGTACCCTAAAGGTGGAGACGACAAGAAGAACTACGTGATGCTGCTCAAAGGTTAGTTTAAGTTTTTTTGGCGGCAGATCAAAATATAACTGCCTTTCCAAGGATACTGTAAAAGATAATTTATAGATAAAACATTTTGCAAATAATGAGTAGCAGCTCTTTTTAATTTGAACTATCATTTCATGAGTATTACTGTTTCCATGCGTTGAGAATGTGGCAAAACTCTTTTCTAAAAAGGAGACCCTGTGAGTTGAAACGGGCGTTCAACGTACATATACTGCTGACTTAATTCCGTATGACTTAGTAAGTAAGTCTTACAGTTACTGCACTCAAATTTTTTGTATAAAGTTAGAATTTTTCAAAATACTTCCAAGCTTTTCTTTTCTCAATACTCTAACTTGGTCATCTCGTGCGACACCTGAGGAATATCAGATGTGTATGAAGATTTTATCATGGGTATATTCATCATCATCATGATGATCAACGATTGCCTCTTCTAATTATTTGCCCGCTGACCGGTTGTCTAATTATCATATAAAACAATGTCAGAAAATTATCTGTCTATCAAAATTCTAAAGCTCATAAAATTACATTACAAAATGTTGCGCCGGTATCAAAGCCAGATGATTTTGATATAAAGTACAATGGTAGCTTTGATTCGTGATTGCCTATTGTCTTCCTTACAAAAAGACTCGAATTTCAGGACTTGAAGTTTGAAGAACCATGTTCTACGTATAAAGAAACATTGGGAAACATATTTCTAGCAAAATATTTCTCAATCTCGGCCACAATTAATGTTCCTATTTGTAGTCTCCTCATTTATCAAAGTTAACCAAAGCACAAATATATTATTATGTATTATTATTGTTGGTTAGTGGGTTCTTTGCAAGCTTCTATAGATCTGTAGTCACGACTTGCACTCATTGATTAAAACACAATATTCGGATTAAAGTTTTAAATGTACCGTGCTTGAATCCTAAATTGCGTTTTATTCAATGTGTTATTGAATATTTATTTATTAATGTTAATGACAAAAATATTATTCGATTATATCTACGGGATTTCACGGCAGAGTTCACATTTAGGTTCAGTTAAAACGTAATCTCTGGACTGTTTTGCAATATCAGTTCGATATTGGAGCGGCTGGCCAAATATTGGCAATGCAAGACTGGTCACGCGGTCCAGGTGCCGACTGCCAAACGACACTAGAAATTAGATAGAAATGACATTTAAAAAGATATTTTATATACTTTGCAACAAAGCACTTTCAGTCTATGTTAAAGTAAGAATCTATTTTGCCAAACAGTAATGATGATCATGTCCGACCGATTTCGCTCATGGCGACTGTTTAACTAATTCTGATTCTAGCCCGTTCGTGCGCCCGCTTGTGGCTTGTGTAGCCAATCTTGTTACTGAAGATCCTAGCACACTGCGGGCATGTGAGCACACCGTTGATAAAATTATATTAAGTTAGCACAGGTGGCCGTGCTTTAAACTCATTGCACTTGGTGTTAATTTCAAAGTCATATTCTTAGCTATTAACTAAACTCCTCACTTAACAAACAGTACTTGAAATTAGACAGATACAATACCTGGAAATATATTTTTTATATAACTTTGCGACAAATCATAAAACCAAAATCCATTTACCCAAACGGAAGGTACTCGAACTAAACACCAATGTCATCTGAAAATACCAAAAATATTTTTTATATAACATCGCAATTAACCTTGAACAAAAATTTTAAATAATAATCCCAAACTGTGTAACAAAATGAAATAAGTACATGTTTCTTAAGCTGTAATGGCTTGAAAATACAGTTGTGCAAAGAAAAAATTGCAAAGCAAAACCGAAAGTGAAAACTGAAATGATTACGGTGTGATAAGAATAAAAATACTAATAAAACTGAATAATAACAGTTCTTTAAAATTAACTTCAAAGCTGAACATACATAATTTCAGGATACACGAACCGTAACCCGCCACGTATTGGAGTGTCCACATTCTCACTATGTAAAATAGAAGACAATCTAGCTAATAATGTAAACAAGAAGAGAGTTTCATGTAAGAAATTTGAGCAAAAAGTCCTCCCTATTTATCCGTTCAAAGCATGTGTGTAAGTAACCAAAAGCAATTAGGAGACTTCATTACCAAGTGCAGTCGGCATAGATTCACCGCAAGTGTGGTTGCAAGCTGTGAAATCAGAGTTTTGGGATCGCGGTTTTGTAAGTCTTTTGTACTATGGTAGTCTTTTCGTATTTAAGTTCTGCACAAACGTAATATTTGCATTTGCGTGCATGGTTTAATGGTCTAAACTTTGGTTTAAATCACTGCATGTTCCAGTCATGGATTCGAATCCCATGGGAAGACTGCATTCTGAAAGTTGCTTCAATACATTATCGTCAACTCATTATACGTCCCCACCGAGGGGCACGAGCCTGCCCGTATAGGCGTGTAGGTCTTAGTCGCCCACGCAAGCCCAGTGCGGATTGACAGACTTCACGCACAACCTTTGAATTTCTACGTAGGTGTGCGCAGGTTTAACGATGTTATCCTTCACCGTGAGAGCATACGTATAATTTCGAAATCACATTGGTACAAGGCGGGTTTTGAACCAGCGACCTCCCGATCGGAAGGCAACAGTCCACACCATAGAGCCATCGACACACCATACTAATTTTATTTTTCTCAATAATCAATATCACAGCCACAGTTTCTGACAACAGTATGAGGTACGCAATAGAACTTAAGCAGTGAAACAATGTACCATGTTTATACTCTGAACATATTGGTAACAAAAAAATGTTTTTGTCACGTCTATCGAACGCTAGTGCTGTGTGGGTTATCAAAATACAATTTATCGACAGTGTGCGCCGCGAATGCACCTGTCGCCAGCACCGGCAGTGCCGCATAAAATATACTATCGATAAAATTTTAATGGACCCGTTATTTCGGAGATAGTTTTATTGATTTTTATGATATCGTATTGATTTTTAATGCGGTACGATGCTGTTGAACTTTACTGGTCCAGAGGAATATGCTTTGAAATAGACTTATTACTGGCATCGGTTTTTACCTGCACCTATTTCTTACTTGCTTCTTCATACACAAGTTTCGTAGATCACAATTTCTGGGCTCCTGTCCTACTAGAACTATTGAAATTTCACTAAAGTTATCTATCGGAACCCTTGGTGATATTTCAAATGTTAGGCTTAGATAAACTCCCTCCACCGTAATAGCTTCGGATAAACATATAATTTCGAAAACACATTGGTACGCGGCAGGATTTGAACCTGCACCCTACACATCGGAGGTAGTAAATAGTTCAATACCTAAAATGAGCTGGACAAAGAGAGAGTGTGTTTTCCTTTTTGTTAGTTAATGTTTGTAAAATTGCAGCATAAGCATAATCATATATAAGATATTGATGATTACTACGAAGGTCAAATCGTGAAATTATTAGTACTTATAATATCAAATATAATATTTTTGTTTCATCTCGCTTTCTAAAAATACTTTGTTGAAAGGAATATTAAAAATAGAAAATAATTCTAACGGAATGGCAAATAAGTTGTAATATTATACAGTAACTCACCAAAAAGTTCATTCAATAAATATTTTCTTAATTTTGTACATAATAATCCATATACAGTCTTCCGCTAGATCGTTATCGAATTTGAAAGAAATATACGACAAAGCGAACGCATTTACATATAAATTGTATCCTTCGGACCGCAATGTATGAAATTTATAGAATATAGTAGTGGACTGCGTAATATTATGATAATAATGTTGACTTGGGATTCTCTCTTTTTGGAATAAAAATTGCAAATTAATACTACAGACAATGGAAACCTGGTTTGATATAAAGAAGATGGAAAGCATCTTGAACATAATCAAACAAGATTTTTATTGTTTAATCACTTAGGTTGAGTGACTTTGAACTTGTGAACCAATCCCGCAGTCAGTGTCCATGTCTCAGCTGCGTATGTAAGTACGGGTAGGACGCATTGCTAGCTATGCTCGGGGTCTCTCTTAGGGATAAGATCAGAAATGATTTAATCCGTAAGAGAACTAAAGTTACCGACATAGCCCGCAATATGATCAGCAAGTTGAAGTGGCAGTGGGCTGGTCACGTATGTCGCAGAAACCCGATGGCCGTTGGAGCAGACGAGTTCTGAGTGGAGACCGCGTCTCGGCAAGCGTAGCGTATAGACGCCCTCCCCCGATGGACGACGACGCTTGCAAAGGTCGCTGGTGGAGGCTGGATGAGGAAAGCGGAGGACCGGGATATCTGGCGCGAAATGGGGGAGACCTATGTCCAGCAGTGGACTGCGATAGGTTGAATAGGCAATCACTTAGGTGCTGTTTATTTAAGAAAACTATTTTTTCACGAAATCTTGAATGTTATACTTTTTATTCATGTTTAAGATCATTAGACTAGGAATAAGACAGGCGGCTAAGAAGTAATGTGTTGTTTATTCTACTTAGCTTACGATATTGGTATATTGGTTACCTATGTTATTACGGTATTGTTAGAGTTTACGTGGGTAGTTTATTTGTATTGTACTGAATTGTTAATTGTTAAAACAAGCCGACAACCAAATTGCCATTCTTATTTTGACGTCTTTCAGATTGACGTTTGTTTTTTTTTTGTTTTTTATATCTGCTGCGAATAGTAATTCGTACGTTTCTCAGGTTAAGCATTGGAAGCTAATTACATACAGCCTAATCTGTTGTATTTGCGACTAATATTTTTTTTGTTTTCTATCTTAATCTATAATAGTTATGGTGTACAATTTTTACGCAGTGAATGTAATTAATCCTGTTTTTTTTTCTTTAACCAACACTAAATCTGTTAATTTTGTTAACCTTTTACCTGTAGGTTAAGCGGACATTAAGTTATTTTTTTTAAGGTCCGTAATATAAGTTTTAATTTGTTTATATTTATAAATTATTTATATATATATGATTATATATTTATTATTCACTTATTAATATTTTGTTTGTCATGCAGTCCTCTAACGAAGATTGCTTTTTTTCAGCAAACACATCTTCCGATCCTTTCAGTTCTTGTAATAATGATACCTCTACCGAGGGGGATTTTAAAACACTCAGTGAACAATTGGCCTTATGTTTTACCAATAAAGGTATTTAAATGTATGTCGCATAAATGCCCAGAGCATACCTAAACATTATCCAGACATACTTGACAGTTTTTCTCCCAGCTATGTCAGTGCAGTTTTTGTGTCGGAGTCATGGTTGAAACCTTGTTTGCCTTCCGCAGCCTATAGTTTGCCTGGTTTTATTCTTATCCGCAATGACAGAGTTGGAAAGAGTGGAGGTGGGGTTGCTATTTATCTCAGATCAGACATTTCATTTAAAATTGTTGCAACCTCACCTTCTACTTACTCAGCGTCTGCCGAATATTTGTTTTTGGATATTTATATTATGGGTACAAGAGTCCTGCGTGGTGTGGTTTATTGTCCTCCAGCGGTTGATTACCTTGCCGCATTAGAACTTGCTTTTGAATCTGTGTGTACTGATTTCTCCCATGTAATCATAATGGGTAATTTCAATACTGATCTTTCAATACCTTCTTCTCTCTCAGGCAATTTTCATAATATTCTAAAATCTATTGGACTTTCCCATCTCACTCTCTTTCACACTCATCACAACATTGATGCTCGTGATACATGGATTGATCACATTCTCTCAGTGAATACTGAACTCATTTCTTCACATTGTCAACTTTCGGCGCCTGGTTTCTCTAGGCACGATCTTCTTTACTTGTCTTACGCGTTAAAATACCCCAAGCACCAGACCCAAGTCTTAGAGCTAAGAAGCTACGGCCGTATCTGCTTGGATGATTTGAGGCGGGATGCTGGAGCGATTGATTGTTCTTCTTTGTTCTGTTCGCGTTCAATTGATGTCAAAATAAAAATATTCAACGACCATATTTTAAGTTTCTATGACACTCATACTCCTTTACATCCGGTTCGTGTTAAGCGTCCGCCTGCGCCCTGGTTGGATGATGTTGTGCGTGGCGCTATGTTAAAACGCAACAAGGCTTTTGCTCTCTTTCGCAAAGTTAGGTCTGATGATAACTGGCACCGCTATAAAATAGCGCGTAATCGTTGTAATCAATTTATTCGCAACGCTAAGCGGCGCTTCATTCATAGTGAAATCAATGACTCTTCAGCCCCTAAGGTATGGACATTTTTAAAATCTTTAGGCATCGGTAAATGTAAGCCTAATAATGTTCCTTCATCCTTATCCCCTAATGATATTAATATGCATTTTACTGCTTTGCCCTGTCTTGATATGCACACTAAGACCAGAACCCTAAGTCACCTGGCTTCACTTTCCTCCCCGAATATCGATCCCTTTGTTTTTGTTCCGATTTCACTAGATGAAGTTAAGAAGCGCATCCTATCTATAACGTCCAAGGCTACTGGGACCGACGGTATTAGTCGTCTCACGATCATTCCATTGTTGGAACTTTTGCTGCCCATCATCACTCACATAGTAAACTTCTCCTTAGAGTCTGGATCTTTTCCCGATGTGTGGCGCAAAGCTCTTGTCTACCCACTTCCAAAAATACCAAATCCCACCTATCCCAGTAATTTAAGACCCATTTCTATCCTCCCTTTCCTATTTTAAGTTACCGAAGCCTGTGTGCTTAAGCAGCTGTCCTCACACTTAACCAAATATAAGTTACTTAACCCTCTTCAATCAGGCTTTAGATCAGCTCACAGCACTTCCACTGCCTTGTTAAAGTAACTGATGACATAAGGGAAGCAATGGAACAGTCTAAGGTTACTATCCTCGATCTTTTGGATTTCTCTAACGCTTTGTCTAACCTTGGCTTTGATTCATTGGCGATTGAGTGGTTTTCTTCGTATCTTCGGGATCGTCATCAATGTGTTGACATTTTTTCCAACAGGTCAAGTTGGTTGGACTTGTCTTCCGGTGTTCCTCAGGGTGGAATACTTTTTCCTTTCCTTTTTCTGTTTTTATTAATTTAATCATCTCATATCATCTGTATGCTGATGATCTTCAGCTGTATGTGAGTGGTCGTTGGGACGAGTTGACTGAAGTAATAGCGGAATTAAATGCGAATATAGATCGTATATCTCTTTGGTCGCGGGATTTTGGGGTAGGTGTCAACCCATCAAAGTATCAAGCGATTGTTGTGGGCAGCTCTGGGTATCTGTCTAGGCTGAGTGTGGAGAATTTAGAGCCTATACGATTTGATGGTTATCCTTTGCAGTACAGTAGCTCTGTTAGAAATTTAGGCCTTCATTTAGACTCGACACTTAGTTGGACAACTCATGTTTCTGAATTAAGTAGCAGAGTCATCGGTTGTTTCAGGAGTTTATATCGTTTCAAATATTTTCTTCCCATGAAAACTAAACTTTCTCTCATAAATACCCTTATTTTATCCATAATTGACTATGCTGATATCTGCTATCCTGACCTTTCGGAAACTCTGCTAATTAAATTAGAAAGACTTTTAAATAATTGTATTCGATTTATTTTCTGTCTCCGTAAATACGATCACATTTCCTCTCATCGAATGCAACTTAAATGGCTCCCTATACGTCAGCGTAGAAATGTAAGACTTCTTTGTGCACTTTATAATATTGTTAATAATCCCTCGTCTCCCTCTTACCTAAAAGATAAATTTCAGTTTTTGTCACAAACACATGATCGTGCTCTCCGCTCCTCAGGTAGTCTTCGCATTTATACCCCTTTACACCGTTCCAACTTTTTATCCAAGTCGTTTACCCTTCAAACAACGCGGCTTTGGAATGACTTGCCAATTGATATAAGGGCATCTTTCACAAGGACATCATTTAAAAGGAAAGTTTGGGATTATTTCCGATTGACCAAATGATGTGTTTGCTTCTTTCTCTTTTCTCATTTTTGTTTATTTATTTGTATTTATACTTATAAAAATATCTATTTGTATGTATGTATTTTATTTTTTTTATTTTATGTTTATTTATTTACATATGTCTACCTATGGTTGTTTAAATTCATCAGAGTATGTTGATTTATATATATATATATTGGTTTTTAAAGTATTAGATGTATTAAATACTATTATAGTTTGTTTTTTCATATACCGCACCCAATTTCATTTTTCTACTTGACCCGAAGGTAAACTGGTAGAGAATGCCTCTAGGCATTAAGTTCGCCTTTGTGCTATTGTATTTGGTGCATAAAGAATAAATAAATAAGCATACGAGTATTACACAGTGGATATTTTTTACAGTGGCGAAATAAGATTTAGAAAAAATATAAACACTTCAGAAAGTTTCTTCTTATTAATTAGGTCCTAATCGGATATGAATGAATAATTAAATCGATCGTGGTGTTGGAATTTTCGTCGATACAAATCAGTTTTTTTGTGGTTTATAAAAAAAACCTTTAAATTTCAAACTTTACTTTTATTATATCTACAGTCGTGACTTAATAAACTAATGCAACTGATATATCTCATTCTATTTTGATAAAATGTCTTCTCTATTATCGTTAAGGATCTTTGATATGAACATCACAACGTAAGCACGTTGCGTCAACGTTTTGTTGTCACGACGGGCTGTCGTGGCTTTGAGATACGCCACCGTCTCAATTATTTGGTATTTCGCAAGGAAGCGTGCTGGGTTCGCTGTTTAGTAATATAATTTATCGTTAACTATTTTTGTTCATTGTTGTTCCTATGTCTGATTATGAATATCTGCGACTGATCAGAAATTACTCTGATGAATTTTTTTTCGGAGTGGCTTTCTCGCTATTGACCGCAGGTGGACTTCACAGCTTCACCGGATAATCGGCTAGCGTATATGGCTCTCAACCCAAGAGAAATTGCAATGAGCGGAAGGGTGTCCCAGAGTGGGACGCAAACTTCAGTTTAGAGCGATGCAGGGGGGGGGGCTATGTAACCCTTCATATGTTTAAGGAGATAAGCGACCGGGTAGGTGCCGATAACGCAAATAGGGACTGGTCACTGATTCATTTGCCTTTCGAACGGATTAGTGTTACTCATAATCTTATACATTTACCCCATTCAACTAGACAACGAATAAAAAAATGTCATACTCCCCTATTGAAGAATTCTGCCGATTAGATTCCCTAACTAATAAGGCTCAATTTATGAGACATTTTAATTGTAAACCATTGAAGGCTATGTACGATGTGTATATGTAAGTACACCGCAGCTTCGGAAACAATTAAAAGTCAAAGTAGCCCCAAGCCACCCCATACGCAATTTACATGGTACCAACATACTGTTAATGACCCATGTTGACAGGGTGTTCTAAATTAACAGGCTTAAAGATTGATCGCCTTTGTTGCTAATTGTGTAAGGGTATTTGTGCTAATTAAGACAAAATTCATTGAGTTCTAGTGAATAGTTTTAATAATATGCAACTCTGTTACAAATTGTACTAGGTCAGTTTGAAATTTAATCGCGATATTGTTGTCGGTTATAATTTGGTTGGTAACAATGTTGGTAAATAGATTTGTTTGGTTGGATACTATTGTTGGTAAATATACTAGTTTGTACTTGCTGTACTTTGCAACTTTTTGATTTGTTATCAAAACATTAAGAAAATATTATCTTTCGGTTAATCAAATAAGTTTGTATTACTCATTCTAATGCTTGAAGGAATTTCACACCGGTAACTAATACCCAAATAATACCGATTATATCAGCAAATAATAAAAATGTACAAAAGGTACAAGAAAATTGACTCATTTAAGGCAAATGGAAAGCTGCATAGATATATTGAAGTATTTTTGATAACACAAAAAACTGCATAGTTTAAAATTTTCAAAATACAGGGATATATTGTGCTGCTATTACTACCGTGCGTCGAAGACAGTAAATAATTACCGTCTTGTCTGAAGACAAGCAAGCAAATAAGTATATAAATGATGTCCGAACATTTAAAAAGGTATCATTTATAAATATAGACCAATTAAACTATACATCAAACTCTGATTAACTATTACTTGCGGCGGTGGCTCAATTGTGCGGACTGTTGCCTTCCTATCGGCATGGCGCAGGATCGAATCTCGCCGCACGTACCAATGTGTTTTCGAATTTTCGCTTCGACGCTCTTACGGTAAAGGAAAACATCGTGAGGAAACCTGCGCACGCCTTCAAAGAGATTCAAAGATTGTGCGTGAAGTCGGCCAATCCGCACTGGGCCCGCGTGGACCACTAAGGCCTAAGCACCCTATACGGGTAGGCTCGTGCCCCTCGGTGGGGACGTTTAATGAACTGATGATGATGATGAACTATTACTCGAAACTATTGTGACGCCGAACTCCATTATCAAGTCATACAATACTATCACTATCATGTCTTATACAACACAAACTCAACAACGCTTTCATAAGATAAAGTTCCATAAAGTTAAACGTCGCCAACTTAACGGCTCGTTGATTGCAACTGTTTACCATATATTTGCCATACATCCTTGTGCAATAATAGGCTATGCAAATCTGCACCTTATCTCAGTAATTGAGGGTGCAGTTTTAGTTGTAACATATAGTGCTTTAATTTAAGGAGCTCGCTCAGAAATAGATGATTGCTGTGTACCAGTACACTTGCATTATGAATTTTCAGTATGGAGTAGGATTCTGCAATACTTAATTTATTGAAAACCTTAATACAATTTTATATAACACTGAGTATTGCCTTCATGACCTAGTAGAATAAAAAAACATGAGTATTGCGTGATTCAGAGGACCTGTAAATTTTGGGACCTGGCGACCTTAAAAAAAGAGCTTTGACTCTTTCAAAGGGCCGGCAACGCATTTCTGGGACCTCTGGTCTTTTAAATGTTCATGGTCGATAGTGTCACTTAACATCAGGTGAACCGTATGCTCGTTTGCCTCCTGCTCAATAAAAAAATGTGATCGGATCTCACCGGTGACAAATAGTAAAAAGTGACTTCGTATGTCTTTCCCTGTTCCCTTCGTATGTTATGAGAGCTCAATGGTGTGGACTGTTGCCCTCCTACTGGGAGAGCAGAGGTTCAAATCGTACGTCGTACGTTATTCGACGCTCTTACGTTGAAGGAAACATCGTGAGGAAACCTGCGCACGCCTGCGAAGAGATTTAAAGGTTGTGCGAAGTCGTCCAATCCGCATTGGGCCCGCGTGGACGCCAAAAGCCTATACTTCCTATACGGGTAGGCTCGTGCCTCGGTGGGGACGTTTAATGAGCTGATGATGATGTTTTTTTCCCAACAGTGAGTTGCATGCCGCTTACCTGATTATCAGAAAGGAAAGTTATATTGATGCTTAGCGGGCATGTTTAGTCGTCCACCCATTCAAATTCAGCTACGTGGTGCAATATAGCCCAATTTCCTAATATCAATTCAGTGCTGGTTGAATGAAGCTTAGCTGAAAAATTGACATTATTGAATTTCTGTTATACACAATATTTGCGCGTGACAATAAAAATATGAGACCTTTGTTCATCAGTGAACTATAAGTTGAAGAGTCAGAAAAAATAAATATATCCAAACTGACAAAAACGCACTCCGCACAATGTGACTCTGAAACAAAATCTCATCAAGGCTACAGGGCCGTTTGTCGCGAGCACACAAGCGTCTAATTGGGCCGCGCAAAGCCTTCAACTTTGCATTTGCACACGAAACTTGAGCACTAATGTGCTAAAAAATACATGGGTCCCCATGGAGCTAGAAAAATGCTGTAGCATAGAGCTTTTGTATGGGCAAATGTGTAGCGTTTTTCATGCGCTTTGGACCTAGGAGCTATATATTAAACTGCTGAATAATACTTGTGAAATTACTGGATACTTACACTTTGAGAGAAACAGTTCATTTCTATATAGATAGTTACATTTGCTGCTCAGCGGTTTAGAAAACTTTTAGAGAGCCCTAAAACTGTATAAGCTTTTATGAGACTCGCTTCTCCCGTGCTTGCAAGCAAACAATCAACTTTTAAGCGATATCAGGATGCGCCATAATAACTTAGATTAGTAAATTATTAAATGGATAATGTTTACAAAAAGAGCATGACTTTTTTTGGAAAAACGGGTAGTAATATCATTAATGGAACAATCGGATCTGCTTTTGGTTTGTGTGCTAGTTTAATGTTTGATTTATCATTATTCGTCTCGTTGTAAATCATAATATAATACAGAAGTTATAGGTACAGAATTTCAACTGTAGATAATGCAATCCACTTTCTTTTGCTGCTGTGTTCTTTTAAAGATACGAGTTTAAACCTTAATTTATTATTATCTTTGATTTTCTAAATTTTAATATAGCATCCGAATTTTTACTTATTTCCTTTAATAATTATCTTTGATGTTTTAAATTTAGCATTGAATCTTCGTTTTAATATAGAATCCGAATTTTTACTTATTTCATTTAATAATTATCTTTGATGTTTTAAATTTAGCATTGAATCTTCGTTTTAATTTTAATAAAAAATGGTTACATCCTTTTCGAAATGAGAACCAAAATGTCTAGTTTATAGATCAGAGTCGTGTTAGGATATCTAGCTTTGAGTCACCAGCGCCCTTGGCATTTAACAAAGGTGATGCTATATTTTTAAGACACGTATTTGGTTATTTTTCTTAGCTCTAAATGATACTTTAACTGGTATTATTGTATTTTTATCGATATTTACATCGCAATGACCTCGTAGGTTTGGATTAGTTTCATTTGCTTTTTAGTTGGGAAAGTGAAGTTTTATGGTGATCTTTTCTACAACTGGAGATACCCTTTGTGGTGTAATCTACTTGATACGAAGTTCTTTAATTTGAATCTCACAAAATGTACACATTTTCATAGTTAAGTACAATAACCGTATCTATTGTCACTACTATTTATTTTCTATAGTGTTTGGAATCCTGGCGTTAATTTTTTTTCTTTTTTGTTTTAATTATTGAGAGCTACATCTTATTCCAGTACTTCTGTTATTTTTATACATTCTTCTGTAGTGACCGCGAGATTTTAAGATTTTACAAAACAAAGAACACGTAAACAACCCAGACGCCTGTCTGGCTTGCAGTACCCGAGGTCATCCATCAAAAGCCGGCCTAATGGAGCTGTGTATTGGCTTTGTCCTGTAAAAAGCACATTCAACGGGACAATAGCACAAAGGGCTTTCCCTTCGTGAGTGACCGCGCTGCGTGCCACGGCCGCGGCGCGTGTGAATTATTGATGTAAGCCATTATTAATTGTGACATAGAGCTGGCGAATTTGATTATAGATGCAGCTGATGAACTGCCTAGTGGTATGTTCTCAAAATTTGGCGACTTACACAATATAGTGGATGAAACACAATTTTCGAAATACGAAATTTTAAATTTCTCTGCAACCTATCGCAGTCCGCTGCTGGACATAGGTCTCCCCCATTTTGTGCTAGATATCCCGGTCCTCCGCTTCTCTCCACCAGTGACCTTTTGCAAGTCCATCGGGTCGGAGGGTAATTTAATTAATAGTGATCGGTAATTATAGAAAGAAATATACCGCGCTTTAATCCAAAATCGCTCTAGTCCCAAAATAAACATTTATAATACCAGGTTCGAGCTTACTATTCTTTCTATGGTATGATATATATATCTATACCACTAGACTATATATGTGTAGCGTCAACCACATATATAATCTAGAGGTATCAACCATAAGTTTCGAGATTGAATCCTTGCTTCATCGTTAATACCCCGGTTCGTCAACCTGTAGTGGTCTTCTTCCAACCTGTAGTGGGCCCGCGTGGACGACTAAGGCCTAATCACCCTATACGGGTAGGCTCGTGTCCCCCGGTGGGGACGTTTAATGAGCTGATGATGATGAAATGTTGAAAAAGCGAGACCGCAATATCTAACATTACATCTCGTTTTCATTTTTGGTTCCTCTTTCTAAAAGAGTCAATTTTGGAAATAAGTGTTCATTTAGTAATTCTTGGTATACACAAACAAAACCAAAACACAAATAATGGAATTCTGTAAGCAATTCCTTGGCTAACAACAGATTATGTTAAGATTCAAGTATTAAAATATTATATTTTATGTAAACATCACATTATTCACGAATGTAATACAGTTAGATCCCAGTTTAGCAGGTAAGTCCAAAGGGCGGGTGCTTAATCTCAAAATAGAGCGAAATGCGCATACCTAATAAGCTTTCTAACTGTTACTAATCTCATTTAAATATTTGCTACTGAAGGAAAGCGGGGGACTGGCAATATGCCATTATGAGACACAGTGCAAGTAAGCCCAGTAACTCATTATACTAGCGAGTAGTAGAAAGTTGGGCTTTAATCTCGATGTAGTAGTTGAGGCGTCGGCTACTACACCATGGGTTCCGGGTTCCATCCCCGGGCAGTAGAAACATTAGAACAAACACATAGATGGTGCTGTGTGAATGTCAGTAGATATATAGGCCTTTCTTAATGACTTACATGCGGGTCGATTCCTAGCAACTAACATTCAACACGCCACCTCAACTGGGCCATTTGCCCACCTAGATGTTGACCTATGTGTATAGCGTTTTGCCATAATCTACACTAAATAAACAGTAAGCTTTGTATTACCGTAACGACGGAAGACTATATGACAGAGTATTATGTATTATTTAACTTATGTGTATAACACACTTCTAGCATACAATTTTATTGTTTAGTTGATGTTATTATGGCATTAAAAATTAAATAATGTAAGTTACTGGTCTACCACGGTATGTGGCTAAAACAACCTTAGCAGTAGGTACTTGCATATTATTCATACTTTATTATCTATACGGTATTCGATTTCTTTATTACCAAATACAATTGAATTATAGTAAATAGATTTGTAGGGAGTTATTTTTAAATGATTTTTATTGTATTTTCATCGAAATTTTATTGAATCGGATTAGGATATTACTGAAGTGAGATTTGAGCATGTTTTCATTTCAACAACTCTTATATATACGATACGGAACTTTGTGGAAGGCATTTTTACTTATTCATTAATTAAGGACACCCAACAATAATCTTCCCGTAAAATAGAAGTGTTTAGCACTTCTGTATTTCGCGATGAGGGCACTGTAGCTAGTGACATTACCGGGTATAAGAGACCTAACATCGGTGATCTCGGGTGTCGGGCGCAGTGCGGTGTTGATGGAGAAAAATAATTGTGTCCATCAGTTGTAAGCCTCTATTAAGGCCGCTCTGTCATGGCCAGGCGTATCACTTATTATCAGGTAAGTGTCCTGACCGTCCTGTACACGTGGTAACATAAAAAATAGTTCTCATACAGCAAACTACATGCCAACGATTTAGCAAGCGTAGCATAGGTTATCCTTCAGCTGTATATATTAACAACTTGCGAAAGGTCGCTGGTCGAACTTGTGTAAAATGATTAGAACCGTTTATAAGTATTCTTAGGGAAAGCTACCATGTCTGCAATATCCGAGAGACCTGCGCCAGTGGAGGGGACTGTGACAGCTTCAAGACAGAGATTTCTTCCTAGTATTAAGAAGTATTGAGAGCGTTAGTAAAAAGGCGGAGGACCGGGATGTCTGGCGCAAAATGGGGGAGACCTATGTCCAGCAGTGGACTGCAATAGGTTGAAGAGAGAGAGAGCGTTAGTGGCTCATTGGTGTGGACTGTTTCCTTCCGATCTGGAGGGCGCAGGTTCAAATCCCGCCACGTACCAATGTTTCCAAATTTTCGAAATCATCTGACGCTCTTACGGTGAAGGAAAACATTGTGAGGAAACCTGCCGCCGCCTACGAAGAAATTTAAAGGTTGTGCGTGAAGTTGGCCAATCCGCACTGGGCTTGAGTGGACGACTCAGGGCTACACCCTATACGGGTAGGCACGTGCCCCTCGTTGGGGACGTATGATGAGCTGATGATGTTGAAAAGTACATCTTAAATAGTTTCCTATATAAAACAGACACACATTTAAGCTGGTTACACGGGCGCTACAAAGATCCAGACGATGTTAGAGACAAGCAATATAAGCCAGAACACGTTTCCCTTCACTTAGTCGGATTATATTGTTCAGGAGCTTATTGCTAGGGAGCTTACGTAAGACGTATAGCTATGCGGTATAAGAGTTTGTTTTATTGAAAACTTTACGTTCAGCTCTAAAGGTGAGGCTTAGCACTTCAAAGTTGTTATAATCTATAATATAAAAATGAATCGCAAAATGTGTTGGTAAGCGCATAACTTAACAACGCCTGGACCAATTTGGCCCATTTTTTTTAAATGTTCGTTGAAGTCCAAGGATGGTTCTTACGGCGAGAAAAAAATCGAATAACTGCCGGGAAAATCCTAAAAGCAGCCCTTTTCTTTTTCACATACAAACGTTTTCTAACTAAAACGTAGAATCAATTTGAGCTTTATTGCTATTATTATATAAAGTTCATTAAAATTACTTACTTTTAAATGCTTATAGTGTTTTATTTAATTATTTTTAATTCACACCGAATTATTACCAGGGTGACGGTTCTGTTCAGGACAATTTTTGCAAAGAATATAAAAAAGGTAGGAACAAAACACTGCCACATTTTTTCTGACAGGACGAAGTCTGTCGAGTCAGCTAGTAATATATAACAATGAAAAAGTCTAGTTGTATTTGTTGTGCAGCAGAGTAAGTTTAAAGATAAATTTATTTCTCATGAAAGACATCACTTTCATGAGAATTGAAATAAATATGTATATTTTTCAAGGCGCTGCTTCATGCAGGACGTATCACTTTTTCACTTAGTTAAACTGGCAGTGGATAGGGCACACAGTGAGTAGAGCTGATGAGGCATCAAGGTTCCCGAGTAGCGTCTTCAAAATGGAAATGGAGCGTAGGCTTTCGCTAGTCTTCGGCCTGTCGGCCTGGAGCCTTCCTCATGGTTTGCAATTTTGATTGAGCACTTTCCGGCATTAAGTAGGTACGCCTGAAAGTATTTTTTTTACAACTATTTGTAAAGAACAAAAATTTACTTCATACTGAGGTCAATAAATCAATCCAATAATTTATTTTTATTAACACCGTGATCAATTATTAAGCAATATGATATAATAACAGTTGATGTGTACAAGCAAAAGTTTTAAACATTGACTAATTTGTGCCTGACCATGACAGAGTGGTATTGATTGAGAAATACAACTGATAAACAGTGATTATTGTCCATCAATGCCGCACTGCGCGCGTCACCCGAAACGACAGATGTTAGGTATCTTATACCCGGTATTTTAACAAGCTAGGGCACTCTCTCTCTCTCTTCAACCTATCGCAGTCCACTGCTGGACATAGGTCTCCCCCATTTTGCGCCTGATATCCCGGTCCTCCGCTTTTCTCATCCAGCTCCCACCAGCGACCTTCCGCAAGTCGTCGGTCCATCGGGCCAGAGGGCGTCCTAGGGCACTAGCTTGTTAAAATAGCATGCCGAAACACAAGTACAAAACATTGGTATTTCATTAGACAACATCTAGCACTGCCGTGGTACCTTCCTAGACGACTCAGACGAGTCTACCGCCTGGTCAGTAATTCCTATCTGTATTGGAGATGAATTACTTACTAGGTGGTCAGTTTCTCACGGGCTCTTGGACCAGTGGGTTACCTAGTCCTATACGTGAAATAAAATAAATATTTTAGGTTTATACGTTTGAACTACAGTTTTTACTACCATACTTGCCTATAAATATTATATGTTAAATATTGTTTCCTGTGCGCCTAAACAAGTTTTAATAGTGAACGGTCTAGTCTCCTTGAAGATGATTTTGAAAGTAAAATACTTCAAGAGAACGGGAACTAGGCAATTACAAATAACATAAATGTTTATTTCCTATGTTCGATATAGGGTATCGTTATATTTAAAGATATAGCGCAGTGTTTTTTATAATTATTTTCTTTGAATTTATAAGTTACTAAGTAATAAGTGACAAGTCGAAGTGCCTTTGGACTGGTCACGTATGTCGCAGAACCGATGGCCTTTGGAGCAGACGAGTTCTGGAGTGGAGACCGCGTCTTGGCAAGCATAGCGTTGGACGCCCTCCGGCACGATGGACCGACGACTTGCGAAAGATTACTGGTGGAGGCTGGATAAGAATAGCGGAGGACCGGGATATCTGGTGCAAAATGGGGGAGAACTATTTCCAGCAGTGGACTGCCATATGTTAAAGAGTGAGGGACATTAAGTCATTTTACTTGTTTTGGCTGAAAATACTGGAAAGGAGTTTCATTCATCTAGATATTATTGAAATAAAGAGTTTTGCCTTCATGTGCCTCCGCACCCTGCTACTTCATTTCACTTAACTAGTCTAAGTGGTAATTAAAAAGACAATATAATAGTTTTTCAAACAACCTTGACAATAATAAATAAGTAAGTACTAATTTAAAAATAGCCGTAAAGAATAAAAATTGGCCAAATTATTGTTATTATCACTTCATAGATCACAACAGTCACTTTACGCTGTCAGTTTGTCATTTATATGTGCTCAAATAATAAAAATTACAGGTTTTAGAAAAGTAGTTTGGAATGGAAGGTACAAAATAGTAGAAAGAGCTTCTTAACTGCTTTACAGATGACTAATGTTTTTGCTTAAATAGCTTATGCTTAACTTTTAGAGCGTCGGTGGCTCAATGGTGTGGACTGTCGCCTTCCTACCGGGCGGGCTGAGGTTCAAATCCCGACACGTACCAATGTGTTTTCGAATTTTCGAAAATATATGTACGTTATCCGATGCTCTTACGGTGAAGGAAAACATCGTGAGGAAACCTTCATGCACGCTTGCGAAGAGATTCAAAGGTTGTGTGTGAAGTCGTCCAATCCGCACTGGGCCCGCGTGGACGACTATGGCCTAATCACCCTATACGGGTAGGCTCGTGCCTCTCGGTGGGGACGTTTAATGAGCTGATGATGATGAGCTTATGCTTTCTGAACTATTCGTAGAAGATGAAAGAAATGAAATACATATTATACACTGCTACTACTAAGGTCAACAAAAATTACCTAGGTAAATTAGTCTATGTCAATACATGCACCAACCAAGAGACAAAAGATAACATGTTTTCTTGGAGAAGGCAGTTTTGTATTCCCCGCGGTATTACCCACTTAATCAGATTAATTCTCCCGGAGTAAAATATAACCTCAAAGCGCGCAACTCACGCGACTGTCGGTCGCCGCGCTTTGAAACATTGTTTTATTTTTCCAAAATAAAAAGTATTGTCTGCAATAAAATTATCCTTTGTTATTCTATATAACATTAGCTATCTATCAAGAAAAGTCCTAAATCCATCCAGCCGTTTCAGAGAATACCTGGAAAAAACAGACAAAAAGACAAATTTTAAAATGGTTGTTTTGGCGTACGAATGTATGGATATAGATAAAGAAAAAAAAATTGATATTACAAGTTGGGACTCTAATTCGATTTATTTGTAATACATATATTTTAAATATATAGTGTGATATTTGCACATGCTGCGTTTTAATTTCAAACAAAAAGATAGTAATTTCATAGCACAGTACAAGTACGAAGCAAACATTAACCTCTGATGATTCATTCAGGAACCTTGAACCTTGTAAATGTTTATGCATTTAGTGCATCTCCATGTCACTACATCACGCGGCCTTCCTTACGATACTAAACCTTCCTTTCGAAAATTCCACTCTCAACCCGTGTATGAACTACAAGCGAATTAATAGACTTGATGTGAAATTTCGTAAATCTATTATAAGATACTATGAAGTTTCAAATGCCACATGTAAACGTCAAATCTCAAAACCCAAAATATGTGTATGTGTGCTGTCGGTGCATTCGGATCACTTTTTTCGATTGTTTTGTGAGCATATCACGTATTCATACTTTTTAAAATTAATGTATTAGTACTAAACTACGGATAAACATAATTATAGTTTTTTTTTTTGGAAATAATGTGTACTGCCCGGGGATCAAATCCTGAACCCTTGTAGTAGCCAACGTACCTTTTAAAAACTAATACCTACACTACATGTGTCGTTAAAATAATATTATTTCTAGTCTTATCCTTTGGTGCTTAGGAAGTTAATCCGAACATTTTAAAGTTAATATTATATAAACATATGTCGCAGTTGTGATTTTTATGGGCTATCATGTTTTAACATAAATCATGCTGAACGTTATTTACGAGTACGAGCCCACTACTCAGTGCACTCGAGATCCGACCTAGGACTTTTGTTAGTTCGCTGTATGACTTTGAATTCGAAAGTATATGCATATTATTGGAACTTTGTGTTTCGGGATGAGGGCACTGTAGCTAGTGAAATTACCGGGTATATGAGATCTTATATCCGTCGTTTCGAGTAACGGGCGAAGTGCGGTGTTGACGGAGAATAAAAACTGTCAGTTGTTAGTCTCCTTCAATGCCGCTTTGTCATGGTTAGGTACCTTTATATATACAGAATATTATTGGACTATCCTATACACTTAATCTAAAAAAAAAGAGATTTGCTTAAATTAATGTATTTAATTTGTTACAGAACTAAGGGAAGCGTTTGAAGCCGAAGCTCAAGAGGTGAAGAAGCCCCGCCTACTCCTCACCGCCGCCGTGCCCGTTGGACCTGACAATATCAAGAGTGGATACGATGTGCCTGCTGTTGCTGGGTAATTTAAACATTAATTGAATTTGCTTTATTTTTTAACAGGAGCGTCGGTGGCTTAACGGTACGGACTGTTGCCTTCCGCCCAAGAGGGCGCAAGATCAAATCCCACCACATACCAAAATTGTTTTTGAAATTATGTGTACGTTATCCGACGCTCTTACGGTGAAGGAAAACATCGTGAGGAAACCTGCGCATGCCTGTGAAGTGATGTGTTGTGCGTAAAGTCGGCCAATCCGCACTGATGATGTTTTATCAGATAAACTGTTCGCTGTTTGCCGTAGATGGTTTTCATAGCTTCACCGGGCAAATGACGAACGCAGGCTCTTAAAAAGTGAATGAGCTTTTATTTGTACCAAATTGGACTCAAACTAATTTATTTAGTTAACTAACAATTTTACAATGGCGAGAACTCTAAATAAATATTTGATATCTTCTAAGTGTAGAGTTTCTTATCGGTAAAACAATATTTATATATAGTATTTACTGTTAAGGAAGAAGCGCCCAAGATAATTAAGAGATTTGTCAAGCAATGATTCAATGTATACATATATTTTATCAACTGCATTGTTACGACATATTGTACTGTTTAACTAACAGGTTATTAAAGTCACATATTACATAACTATCATAACATAACAAAAGGTATTACACTCCAAAACTAACAATGCACGCGAAAGTGTGACCGCGGCACCGCATTTCTATTTGAATGCCGACCCAAATAATTTATTCACGGCTAACACAAAAAAAATATTGTCGCACCAAACGTGTACATTGCGAAATTTTCTCCCATTAATATTCAAGCTTTATTGTTCAAATTGCTATACATTCTCTCACAGCGAAATACAATACGCGGTATGCAAACATTACATTGCACTTGGGCATAAAACTCCACAGGGAACTGGTCTTTATTACAAGTGCATTAAGGTTGGTTTGCAAGCAGCTGTGCTACAACTCTGGCATATGCTTGAAGCCGTTCGTCTAATATCTAGCCCGTATGAAGTTCTCAGAGAAATGGGCATTGAACTAACTTGTCCATTGAGGTTTCCACATTCAGTTATGTCGAAGTTAATTTGTAAAGCGTGGTTTACAATTCCAGGTGAACCGCAAACCGCGATGTGTGAGTATTTATTCACTTGGTATTCCAAAAGTACGGACAGTTAAATAATCGTAAAATATCTCTCCATGTTTTGGAGGGCTCGTTAAGCTGTCTATGTTCTATTGGGGAGGGGGTTCGGTTTCCGTACATAGTCCGTGCAGTGGACCATTGTGCGTGAGCCAACTCCACTCCAGCCAACCCACCTCCCTCCAAAAGCAGATAAGTCTTCCCGGTCTCCTCAGAGCATCCGCGACTGTTACCAGTGAGCCGATAGTTTCCCTGCGGATCTGGGCTACGCCTGTGCACCTTAGAAGCACATGCGCCACCGTTTCCTTCTCCTCCATCAGGCTCTGCACAGAGGACTGTCCGTGAATCCTAGTGTGTGAAAATGTTTGTTTAGTGCGCAGTGTCTAGTGATGGTCCCCGTCACCAGTTTGAGGCTATTTTTTTCCAGGTATCCAGGGATGGTGCCTGCACCCTGATGTTGAGGTCCACCACTCCGGTGCTAATATGTGTGTGCGGTCTCTTAGCCAGTTCTTGAGTTAAGCTGTTGGTCCCGGCTTTAATCTTATAATGGTAGTTAACAACCACCTATCCGCATTGCGTCCCCATAGTGGGTTACGAACCAATATCCCCATAGCGATGCTGTGTGGGAAGGCCTGTGCCCTGCAATAGGTTGTTATAGGCTGATGATGATTATGAAGTTATGTCTATAGTGGAGAATCTAGCGCGTTCGTTTGACTATCGCGCGTGCAAATTGACTATCGTAATCATTGGATGAATGGACCAAAAAAAGGATTCTCCATGCCTCTGTTTTTCGGTCCTGGTTATTATCGACGGTAATCATTAACACCCACCAACTAGAAAAGCTTTGTACCCTAGAATGAGTTGTTTACTGTATTGTAAATATCCACTGACATTCACACAGCGCCATCTAGCCCCAAGTTAAGCGTGAAGCCTGTATTATGGGTACTAAACAACGGATTAATATACTTAAATATATTTTTTTTCGTAAATACATATCATACATAGAAAACACCCAGACCATTACAAACAGACATGTTCATGCACACAAATGTTTGTACTGCCCGGGGATCGAACCCGGAACCCTTGGTGTTGCAGCCGACCTCTCAACCGCAACACCAAATGGGTCGTCATTCAGTGGATATTTATTTACTGTATTGTAATAAGATCCCTGTTTATCAAAGTTAAAGTTATAGTCGCAAAATGTGTTGATAAATAGATAACTCAACAACGCCTGGACAAATATATGAGTAGCAAAAAGTGTTGGTTAGCGCATAACTCAACAATGCCTGGATATTTAACTTAAAGACTTAGACACAAAAAATCCCAATAATCTTTTTAACAGAATGAAGTCTGTCGGGTCCGCTAGTATCATATAAAACAACAAAGTAACTAATACTTAGTTAACAACCATAAAGTTTTTATTTGATAATTAATCGTTAAGAAAATAATAAATACTTAATGCTTTTTGATAAGGTTCCGTTTCTTGAGATTTTATAGTTATTACTTTTCGAAATGGGTTATTAAGCATCAAAAATATCTTTTGCGACGCGTTTGTTAACAATGTTTTACAAAAAATAGCAAACATTGTTCACGTGAAACCTAATCATGCTTTGTCCCAGCAATGTGCTCTTCGCTCAATGAGATTTCCAAGAAAGTTACCATTGTTTTGTGATAAAAACGCTAAAGTTAGAGTTCAATAAATACGCTGGCAATGCTGATTAATGAGTGGCCCTCAAACTTTTAAACTCTTGCAAAGCGAAACTTTGGGAGGCGCTGACAAAAATTTTAGGTTATCGGCTCCCATTTGGAATTCTGGATAAAATCACAAATTTGTTCCAAAGCTTTATTCAGAAGTATGGTTGAGATGAGTATTAATTTTATATCAGCTAACAGATTATATTTACGGTCCGTTTTTTCGGTTACTTTGCCGATTCCCTTTGTCCCCATTTTTGAGAGGCTTCCCCCTGGCGATGAATTGCTTGGCCGATCTGGAAGTCTTTAAACAGGCTTCGGACTTTGACAGGTTGGAGTAGGGACAATTTAGCCAGATGGGGGTTTTCGACGGCCTTGATTTGGACTGTCTTTGTAGAGCGGCCCAAACGATGATTCACCTTATGTCGTGTCCTGCTTGCACAAGTAGCTGTTTTCTGCAGGATTTGATGTCGGCTGCGGACAGCGCTGTCGGAGTGGCTGGCTTTTGGGCTTCTACGATTTTATTGTTTTTGCTACCGATACGCTAAGAAGAAGCTAACAGCTAAATGCCACCTTAAACAATATCTTTATATTAGGATGACAATGTCCCTGAGGACTGTTGTAGTTTCTCCAATAAAGTTAACTATGAGTGGAAAGTCTTTAAAGGTGTGCGCAGGATTCCGCACTATGATTTACTTTACCGTAATAGCGTCGGAGAAACGTACGTATAATTTCGTAAATACTTTAGCACATGGCGGGATTTGAACCTGCACCCTCCAGATTGGAAGGCAACAGTTCACTAATTAGGCACCGACGCTCTTATGCTAAATACTACTGGCATTTTGTTTGCAAATATTAAGTGATAATATTAGTAAGAGAACTAAAGTAACCGACATAGCCCGCCGGATCAGCAACTTGAAGTGGCAGTAGGCTGGTCCCGTATGTCGCAGAACCGATGGCCGTTGGAGCAGACGAGTTCTGGAGTGGAACTCGCGTCTCGGCAAGCGTAACCTAGGACGCCCTCCGGCCCGATGGACCGACGACTTGCGAAAGGTCGCTGGTGGAGGCTGGATGAGAAAGGCGGAGGACCGGGATATCCAGCGCAAAATGGGGCAGGCCTATGTCCAGTAGTGGACTGCGATAGGTTGAATAGAGAAGTGATAGAACAATACAAAAATATTACTGTATAGAATAATTACTATCCAAAAACCAATCAGTCTGACACAGTTGATTTGGTGGTAGACTTGGAACTGAGTCGTCTAGTACTAGGTACCCGCGCAGTGCCAGATATCGTCCCGTGAAATAGGAGTGTTTTAACTACCTACCAACACGATCCGTGTACTTTGTCAAATAAAAAAAACATTACACACACAATTTTATCTCTTGTTGTTAATAAAATATTACTAAAAAAAATTTGTATACTACTATTTTTTATGTTATTTGAGCTTAAAAGCTTAAACTTTCTTAAAGATTCAAACTGTCAAAACGTGAATTAGGCGGTGAGAGCCTGTAAACTGTATCACAGGTTTTTTTTAGTATGGACACCAGTCTCTCGCATTATAGTTTATATTGAAATGTCTTTGTAACTTCTCATTGTATTTTTAGTAGCTATATTGTGAAAAATAAATAATTTAATTATTATTTATATTGGCAGCGTAAACATACACCATGTTGTTGAGGAAATTAATTATAGAAACTTGTTATCCACGTTAACAATAAACACGTTCTTGACTGGCTTTAAACAGTGAGTGCCTTAGATCCCTCATACTTTGAACAAATATGAAAATGAAAAAGAAAAACATTTCGGCTGAACAGCATAATGATAAAACCAAAGGTATATTGGATTGTTTTTTTCCCTACGGTGAACAAATTTTTATTACGAAGGTAAACAATTATTTTATTAAAATAACAATCACGGTATCAACAGTTTGCCAAAGGCAAACGTTTGATTGGCTTCAAAAGCAATTAAAAAGAAAAACAGCCCACGCACACAATCACAAAATACTTCAATTAAAAATGTGTACAGCGAATTGGGAATACGGTGTGTGAGTAGGCAGGGCCGTGTTTAGACATTTTAACTAGGGACAAAGAGAAAACGTACGAGCAAATAAAACCATCGCCCATGTACTTTAACAATACTAGAGCACATAAAAAATATACTGCCGGCCCTAAATTGGAAATAACTTTATTAATAGGAAATAGCTTTATTTTCCGAACCCAAAATCTTCTAATGTCAAATCCAATTATTCAATTAAAGCTCACAATAAGCAGTCATCATGAACGTTTAAAGTAATTATAATATATGCCTTAATTTAAGCAAAAAAATACAATAATAGAAAAAATGCGATTCAGTATATCAGTCAAGTAAACTCAAGCTTTTTAAAATAAAGATTTATATATTACGGTCCCTAAATGGACCGAATGCAACTCTGTATCGATGTCAAATTGCTGACCAGCTTTTTGTTGCCCACTCGTCAATTTCAAACACAGAATTGTGTCGTATGCACTATTGAAATTTTTTTATCAATAAATTCGCTAGTAACATCGTGATAACCATATAGTTTCTGGACTTATTTTCCCTTAGATTTTCAAATATTAATTAAAGATGAGTGCCATATGCGGTTGCCACTTACTCGAAGAAATGGTTAAGGGTGATCAGTGACATCCAGTTACCATCAGCGACCATCAGTGGCTATAAATAAAAAAACCTTCCAAAAATATCTGGGCAGCTGAACCGATTTGGTGTAATGTTGAATGATCAGCTCCTACACTTAAGTGTAGGAGCTGATTTATTTATTTATTTTAGGACAGTTTACAAAACATACACTTATTACATTGACATTATACATGCGTAAGCGATACTAACAAGTAGTGATGCCTTAATTACAAACTGCCACGACAAGCACAGCTGACATGGAAGCAGTTTAGCAAAATAAAAGTTAAACAGAATTTAATGTAAATAACATACTTAATAATACTAACCTAGAGTATAGGTTACAAGTGAGTACAACAATTACAAAATTATGCTAAGACATAATTAAGACTGCCACTTAAGAATATTAATCAACGTTCTTTTGAACGTTGTGAAATTACTATTAATATCGAGATCTGACTTCTGAGCTAAAGTTATAAACTGGCTCATCATTCTATCAATCGGAGAGAAGTGCGACAGGTTACTTTTAAAATGTTTATTTGAAAACAGTTTATAACGCGTAGTTCTATTGAGTTTACGAGGTATATAGAAGTCTATTTGTTCTAAAAGAAACGTGCAGTCTAAGGCGCCACCAAGCACTTTATGCAAAAATAATTGATCTAGTAGCTGTCTACGTTTCAGTAAGCTAGACATATTATAAAAAGATAGGCGCTGTTCGTAGGAAATTAACTTTTTAGACAGGTTGTTTGGAAAGCTAGATGCCACAAAAATCGCTTTTGTATAGATTCTATGCGTTTTATATGGATGTCATAACGAGGAGACCAGACCGTACTGCAGTATTCTAAAGAGGATCGAATTAGTGCATAGTAGATAAGAATTTTAGTTTTAGGTTGTTTGAAATTCTTTGTATTTCTAATAATAAAACCGAGAACTTTGAAAGCATTTACTAACAGTTTTATCGTAATGAATATTAAAATTTAATTTTTTATCAAATATACACCCAAGTCACGGCTAACGGAAACCTCCCGCAATACTTGTTGCTCAATGTTGTATGTAAAATGGAAAGTGATTTTTTTTCTAGTAAACCTAATAAAGTAGCATTTGTTAATATTCAAGAAAATATTATTACTGTGGCACCAGTTCACGAGTCTATCAATATCATCCTGGAGAAGTAAACAGTCTGATATACATCTGATATGTCTCACAATTTTCAGGTCATCAGCGTAAAGGTAGAACGTGCTATGTTTGAAGCATTGTGATATATCATTAACAAATAGGTTAAAAAACAATGGCCCCAAATGGGAGCCTTGCGGAACGCCTGAAGGGACATCAAATAACTCAGAGGATTTACCGTCAATTACAACTCTTGATCTTCTATTGCTAAGATATGAACAACACCAGTTAAGAAGATGGCCGTGAAGTCCAAACTGAGAGGAAAGTTTAGAAATAAGAATGCCGTGGTCCACTCTATCAAATATGATGATGATTCAAGGTTTCGGGTTCGAAACCCATGCAGTCAAAAATGTTTCAATTCACGAACATGTTAGTTTGTACTGGTCTGGGTGTTTTATATGCATATTTAATATCTACTTACAAAAAATATACAAGTATATTTATCCGTGGTTTGGATCCATAGTATGAGTATAAACTCCTTGTTTATTTTGGGGCTAGATGGAAAAAAACTGATACGGGTCTTTGTCCAAAATTGCGGACATATACCTGTGTCATTTTCCGCTTAATGAACGTTTAAGTATATTTTGATATGAACAGATGACCTATTTAAGAACACGGGTAGCCAATATAATGTTTATCACTAGGGATCGTGTGGAAGTTATTAGGAGAGACCTTCAACCAGTTCAACTCAACAATTTATTCAACAGTTCGTATGAGGCTGTAATGATGTTAGTGAACATTTTTGCTATAAGACCGTTCATTCACAATGTAATTTCTTCGAGCTACTTGGACTTTATCAACCTCAAAATCCGCATAAAAATACCGTTATTGCAACAAATGTTCAACTCACACTATCGTAACTTCAGAGTATATCTGCTGTTATAAGTTTCGCAAATTGTCACTGCAGCTACTTGTGCGTGATACGATATTATTTTTTAGTTGTAACTAGAGTATTTTACTAAAGAGCGTCGGTGGCTCAATAGTGTGGACTATCGCCTTCCTACCGGGAGGGCTGAGGTTCAAATCCCGACACGAACCAATGTGTTTTCGAATTTTCGGAAATATATGTACGTTATCCGACGCTCTTACGGTGAAGGAAAACATCGTGAGGAAACCTTCATGCGCGCCTATGAGGAGATTCGAAGGTTGTGTGTGAAGTCGTCCAACCCGCACTGGGCCCGCGTGGACGACTAAGGCCTAATCACCCTATACGGGTAGGCTCGTGCCCCTCGGTGGGGACGTTTAATGAGCTGATGATGAGAATTTTACTGGACTGTGGAAGCTGTGTTTACAGTACAGTTAGAGTTTTCATTTTTGGACTACTTTAACCATTAATTGGACCCATAAGGGGAGACCTTCGTTCAGCAGAACTGCTACGAACGTATGATGTTAATTAAAATGTTTGCCATAAGACCGATTAACCAACAATGCCATTTCTTCCAGCTATTTGGACTTCATCAACCTCATGGCGTACGACTTCCACGGCAAGTGGGAGAGGGAAACTGGCCACAATGCGCCTCTGTACGCCCCTTCCTCGGATTCTGAGTGGAGGAAGCAGCTGTCGGTAGACCACGCCGCCCACCTCTGGGTCAAACTTGGAGCGCCTAAAGAGAAGCTTATTATTGGTATATAGTATTTTTATTTATTTTACTTTAATAACACTTACAATAATTAAAGATAATAAATCCAAAAATTTTACTCTCACTCATTAAATTTCTCACAAAACTTCAAGCATATCAACAAAATATCCTTCTATTTATCAGCAAACAAATCACACTCTGGGAACCCAACCAGAAGGGAGAAAAACTGAGGACCCTAGGTACCGGTGATTGTGCATGAGATACTGTCCGACGTGAAGGCTCTGCCAGTAACTATTGGCGCCTACTTCTGTAGACGATGACAAAGGGAGCAAACGAGCAAGAGAGAGTATTTTTTTATTAGGCCGTAAACTACCACAGGATGGGCCCAATTCTGCTTATTTTAAAATGCGCTTGTAGGCTCGTTATTATATCTCAATTAGGTTGTGTGGTCGTTCTTCTCAATAGAAAAAATAGCATTCATTATTTCTATTGTATGGCAGATTTAACAACTTAAGACAATTTATAGACATAAGTCAATTTTAGAGCATCGGTGGCTCAATGGTGTGGACTGTTGCCCTCCTACCGGGAGGGGTAAGGTTCGAATCCTGACACGTACCAATGTGTTTCGAATTTTCGAAAATATATGTACGTAATCCGACGCTTTTACGGTAAAGGAAAACATCGTGAGGTAACCTTCATGCACGCCTGCGAAGAAATTCCAAGGTTGTGTGTGAAGTCGTCCAATCCGCACTGGGCCCGCGTGGACGACTAAGGCCTAATCACCCTATACGGGTAGGCTTGTGCCCCTCGGTGGGGACGTTTAATAAGCTGATGATGATGATGATGAGACGTATAACAAAAGGTCGTCCCGATTGCATCGTAACGTCAAACAGCCAACCGTATTTAAGGTTTAGGCTTTTAGGACGCATTTCTGGCGTTTCTAACGATATATTGCCTCGTAGTAGAACTTTTTGTAGCACTAGAAACGTTTTAAGCTCAGGCAAAACTGTCACGTAAATCGTACAAAACGTCCATCCATTGGTAAGTTATAAATCTGCGAGTCCACATATCTACAGTATGTTTCAACGCGTCTGAGTATGCGACGCATTGCGACAGAACGCGCCAATACCAGTGAGTGGAGGATCGAATCGAAACAAAGTCGCCATCTTTAATTGATATTAATCGACGAAAAACTGAGTAGGAAGTGTAATTATTGTTTGCGTGGGATACCACAATCTCACTTATATTTCCCATCATAACAGTTAATTATCCTATCTATATTTACAATACTCCGGAGGTTTGCTAAGTCCCAAGTTAAGCCATTCATAGCAAGTCATTGAGTGCGAATTTCAATTTCTCTGTAAGAGAACGCAAAATGTCAAAAAAATGTAATGATTTTGTATTGCCGATGGCACTTAACAACGTTCGATATACACTTTATACTTATAATTATAAAATGCTTTCATTAATAAACTGGCACATGACTTATCTCTAATGAGCACGATTGTAGACCTGACGGCATTTTTTTATACTATTGCATCAAACTCAAATTATATTTATTCAAATAAATCTTTTACAGATACTTTTGTATCGTCAACAGTTGTTATTATATTTTATTTTAATGACTCTACCACCGGTTCGGAAAAAGTAGGATCTTCGAAAGAGCCGGCAAGAAACACGATAATCACTCTTTGAAACTTAATAATGGTTACAGAGTTTTGACCTTAAACCTATACTTAATTTTAAAATGAAATGTTTTACGATGTTATCGTAGGTTTTATTTGTATAAAGCTATTCATGCTCGTATACTGCTGATACACTGGCCCAGCGAAGGTTTCGATTCGTGACGGAAATAATAAAAGCACACGGCAGTCCCATAAAAGCTTTGAAGAATAACCGCAGAAACCTAGTGAATAAATTATTTCACATTTTCCGTAATCTTGTGTTATATTTAGAGTACAAAGCGTTAAAAATACTCTTATTTCAACCCCTTTGTTCATCTCACACCTTGCCATCCGTAACTTCAAAGTACATTTCTCTGCTGTAAGTTTCGCAAATTGCCACTACAGTTACATGTGCGAGATACGATATTATCTTTTACTTGGAACTAGAGTATTTTAGAAGTAGTTTTAACACTGGAGCTACCGTGTTTCATCCGCTTTAACGTGAACATTCCATGGTCTAAAACGTTTTGTTTTTGCAATCGTTGGAATTGGTACAATGTTATTTTCAAGTACGTGGACTGTGGAAGCTGTGTTTACACATGTAATTGGTTTCAGTATTCATTTTGACCTTATTAAACTTTCTCCGTGGTCTAATGTTTTGAGCGTTTCAATCAAAGGGGACTGCATTAACTGCATAGTGAAAGTCACTTTGTGCAAGTTCAGTTAGAATATTATAGGCGGAATAACTCAGTTCTCTGGGAAATACGGTAAAAAAAAATATTTAGGCTGATAAAATGTACTAAGGTGGCAGAAGGCAGGTGGATGTTGAATGCTAAGACTTTTGTAATATTGGCTTTTATTTAGCAATGAACTCATTACATTGTGATGGATTCAGTAGTTAACTTAACGTACTTTAAAAGTAATCTGCTGGACGGATGGTTAAGGGTTCTGCTATAGACTTCAGGCTTAGTAGGCAGGTTGGAGAAAACAGTACCTGTGAAACAAGTACCTTTTTGCAGGTACTGCTTTTTTAACCTGCTTGCTGTTTTTTTTTACCTAAACCACCTCTAACTGTTTTGTACACAAGATAATATAAAGATTAAATTGTCAATATTATTGGATATATTATTGAGGACATGCAATATTGTACAACTTTTATACCTCTATCTCAATATTGAAATAACTTCACAAACTCTAAAGTGATAAAAGTACATTTCTCCGCTAGTTCTAAAACAGTTTTATTGAATGCACAACTTTTAAACTCTATTGTGTTTTCTCTCGGAATAAAGCAATACGAACAGAATTGGAAAACTAGGATAGGTATGTGGAGAGAAATACAATGAATGCCTGTTGAAGCATAGTGCATGAATAATCGTGAGATCATTCGTCCAGTTTGCCCTGAGAGAGTAGAGATATGCACTTTTAAATTTCACTTCCTACTAGCTTCCCCGATTGACGTTTGTCCTGTCTGGAAATGCAATACAGAATAAAGGGTTATAGACAAAAGCAGTTTAATAATTTCTTACTGAGAGCTTCCGCTACGTGCGCTGCGTAAACGGTTAAAGTCTCCAGAGGTTATGTGTCATCATCAGCTCATTAAACGTCCCCACCGAGGGGCACAAGCCTACCCGTATAGGGTGATTAGGCTTTAGTCGTCTGCGCGGGGCCCAGTGCGGGTTGGACGACTTCACGCACAACCTTGTGTCTCTTCGCAGGCGTGCGCAGGTTTCCTCACGATGTTTTCCTTCACCCTAAGAGCGTCGGATAACGTACATATATTTTTCGAAAATACATTGGTACGTGGCGGGATTTGAACCTCAGCCCTCTCGGTAGGAGGGCGACAGTCCACACCATTGAGCCACCGACGCTCTTAAAAGTTATGTATAACAGTATTATTCCTCTTTAAAAACTCTTAAAAATGGCCTGTCCTAGTGTATGGGTAACTTTTAAGGTTAGCTTACTATAACCTTTTTTATTTGGTAATCAAATTTGTTCTAAAATAATGCATTTATTGCGAAGGAGTTAAATATGATGTAAATTCATTCTTATCCAAATAAATACGCTATTCATCATGATTATTTGATTTTAAACGAAATTCCCCTTGACATCAATATTATGTTATCTTAAGTCACCATTAGTCCAAAGCAACTAATCCACTTTGAAGTCGCGCGCAAAAGTTAATACATTATTTTCCTTGTGATGATAACAAGCCAGTACCTACTCAGCATATTATGAATAATTGTTCTTTGTTACAGGAATGCCGACGTATGGACGTACCTTTACCCTGTCCAACCCTAACAACTTCAAAGTCAACTCTCCAGCCAGCGGTGGTGGGAAAGCGGGAGAATACACTAAAGAGAGCGGCTTTTTAGCTTATTATGAGGTATGTTTTTCTATAAGTAAGTCTACAAGTAAGTTACTGCTCTAGATAAGTTACCAACAAAGCCCGAGTTGAAGTGGCAGTGGGCTGGTCACGTATGTCGCAGAACCGATGGACGTGGCGCAGACGAGTTCTGGCGTGAAAACATAGAAAACACCCAGACTAATACAAACAGACATGTTCATGCACACAAATGTTTGTACAGCCTAGGAATCGAACCCGGAACGTTTCAACAGTTTCTCGTCAAACTCACGTCTACTCGTAAACCATTCTAACAGGCAATTAATTACTGTTTATAAATAAAACAACGTCAAACAAAATTATATTTAATTTTCAATAATGATTAGTATTGTAATGCTTAAGGGACTTATTACTTAATTAACATTATATTTTGTCCATAAAATAATTTCTTAAGAAAATATTCTCAGATGTTTTGAAATTGACTGAAAGCTTGATTCAATGTTTAATAATTTCTTGAGGTAAAAACTTCCAGGAATCCCATTTTATATGGCATTGCTTTGAAAGGAGAAACAAACATTATTTGCTTAAAGCGCCTTAAAGCAGAAATGTTCTATTATTGAAGAAGTTTATACCAATGTGGAAAAAACAAACGAAACAAAAAGAATTTGTGGAACAAAAGATACATTACAAAGCGTCTGATATTACACAAAATCTACGGATCATGTTATTGTAAATAATTTGTGGTTTACTTAGCAAAACATAAAATCAACAACGAAAATTAGTATATTTGTATTTCAAATATAATCGGAGTCATGTTTAGGCGTATGGCTTGACTCGAGTAGGTATGTACCACGTCCTCGCAGAAAACCGGCGTAAAAATGCTTTGAATTGTTATGCGTCGAATAAGTTAGGGTACTGGTTATCCAATAGAAAGTAAAGATAGTAGACAGGATCAACGGCTTGACGTGCCATCCGAAGCATTGAAGAAACATTTTCTTTGCTTATTAATCTAACAACTAACTATAGTTATATGTATGCTTACTCAGAGAATCGCCTATCTGACAAACGAATAGAAGTGGAATTTCTTCAGATATTGTAACTTTGCACAATCGTGCACTTGTTAATACTCTATGTTTGTGAGGTTCTCTGGAAGAAATCTCTTCCAGCAATAAGACCACTAAATTGCATTTTTTAATAACTATGACTGTGTGTGAGCTTTTAAGAATTTGATTACTCTTCTTCATTTTTGTTCACATTTTTTTTGCATTGTAATATTACGTTGTTATTTCTATTTCCAAGGAGAAAAATATAGAGCGTCGGTGGCTCAATGGTGTGGACTGTCGCCTTCCTACCGGGAGGGCAGAGTTTCAAATCCCAAGTCGTACCAATGTATTTTCGAATTTTCGAAAATATATGTACGTTATCCGACGCTCTTACGGTGAAGGAAAACATCGTGAGGAAACCTTCATGCGCGCCTATGAGGAGATTCGAAGGTTGTGTGTGAAGTCGTCCAACCCGCACTGGGCCCGCGTGGACGACTAAGGCCTAATCACCCTATACGGGTAGGCTCGTGCCTCTCGGTGGGGACGTTTAATGAGCTGATGATGATGATTTCTATTTCCAATCAGGTATGTGAAATTTTGCGCAACGGTGGGACTTATGTGTGGGATGACGAGATGAAAGTGCCGTACGCTATTCACGGAGACCAGTGGGTCGGCTTCGACGACGAAAAAGCGATCAGAAATAAGATGAGGTAATTAATGTTACTAAAATTACTGTATTTGATCTTGACCCTTCCAAGCGATAAAATTCAGAAACAGTAAAAAATGTTAATAGATTTTCTCTTGCAACTAGTACATTCATAGTTACTACATTATAAGTTGATATTAGTTTGAACAGTGTACAATAAATAAAATCGCATTGAACTTGGCTTGACACTACCACGTGTCTAGATTTAGTTTGAAAAAATGAACATTACCATTTGTAAAAATTAATGATCCTAATTATAATTCGGGAAACATTGTATCCTGTTTGATGTTAAAAGCAAGTCCATAATCCAATATCACCGTGTATTAATTATAATTTATAAATAAATATACAAATTTTCGTTAGGTTATTATCCTTCTACTTATTTTTAATTTTTCAATCTTTTTTGATTCATGAATTTTGAGTTACAAACTTAGTTTAACAATGAACTATGTTTACCTAAGGTTACAAAAACAATAATTCGTATTTTTATTCAATATTGAATCTAGTAAGAGATTATATATGAACTAAAATTGAAAAACATTATTTTTTAGATGGATTAAAGACAACGGTTTTGGAGGTGCTATGGTATGGACCGTGGACATGGACGACTTCAGTGGCAGTGTATGCGGCGGGAATGTGAAGTACCCTCTTATTGGAGCCATGAGGTATGTTTATTGAAGGAATTTTATCTGTGAGACTCGTATATACGGTCGTTATAATCTCCCGCGATAATATTAGTAATAATGTTAGTGTACCTAGTTTCCAGACTTTTAGGGTAAACAGGATGTAATGTTCAAATAATTTAATTTAATCTAATTTATAATATACTGCTGGCTTATCATGAATTTAAAATGTTACCCCAACCTAGCTGGCTAGGTTGCTTGCTGGCATTGTGTAAAAAATTAAATGAAGTACAATTATATCAAAATATCAAACGCATCAGATAAAGACAGTCAGTGAGATTACTGTACTGTAGTTATTTTATGTAAGGAATAACGAAATCTTACTTCGAATACAGATTTTTTTTTTCAGAAAATTTTTCGAGCGTTCAGTGTAAAAAGGTTCATCAGGTTGATATTCATTACAAAAGCGTTGTAAATAGTTATTGAACTACGAAAATTAAAATAACAATTCAGGCCTTGATGAGTTTCTGAATGTAATTCCAAACCATTGCAGAATACCCAAAGGCACAGAGAACGTGAAAACCATAACGCCTGGCAGAAACTTAATAAAGACTGTGGAACACGCAAAATAGCATTAATTTAAAGTGGCTTAGTCTCGGTGCAGTGAGCATTCTAAGTTTGCATTTTTGCAGAGATGTCACAAATAATCTTTGTATTCCCATAAAAGTCTAAAACTGAATATAAGCTTATTTTTTTCCTTATAACAACTCAAGTATGTACTTTAGAGCCACCACACCGTCATGTTGATAGTTAATTGCTTTACTCCAAGATTAAGGGCCTGCAAAGATATAATTATAGTTATTTAATGTTCGAACTTATTCCGATTTCATGTCAAGCTAATTGAATATTTTGTTAAGCTGAAAATCATTTTCTTTTTCATATATTATACCTCTATTATCTTTACATCGTAATATTGTCTCTGCAGAAAACAAAAGAGTTCTGTAGAAACTACCATGCGGACAGTTTCCGTTCCGAACACATACGCAATATCTCCATCCTCCATTCTTATTCATATTGGTACACACTCAATTCTACTAATTTACTTGATATAACTACACTAAAACGATACCATTAACCCTTTGACCGCCAGAGACGCCTTAAAGCGTCACAAACAAATTGTGTCTGGAATACTGACGTACAAAGGGTTCAAACCCTTTTCAAACTAACATTTTAAATTTGGTGTTCAAGTGAAACTTTAATGATGGTTTAAAATGGTTATAATATCGTCGAATGGATTGTCTAATGGGGTAACCAATAACAATCCTATCATAAAATATAACGAATGAATGCAAAAGTTTACTCTCTCTCTCTCCCTCTCTCAACGAATCGCAGTCAACTGCTGGATATAGCTCTCCCCCATTTAAAAGTTTACTATTGAGTCACAATTACGATTTTATTAGCGCACTTTAAAGTAAGTGGAATTAAGGCGCCCCCTTCTTTCCGTCCCGTGAACGCAGCTCTAGAATCATAACTCTATATTGTTTTTAATAATTCCAGAGAGGAACTCCGAGGAATATCGCGTGGCAAAGACGCCAAGGACGTGGACTGGGCATCCGTTGCTTCCAGTGTGGTGATAGAAGAGACAGAGAAACCGCAGCCAATCAAGATCAGCCTATCCGATGTGCTTAGCCGAGTCAAGAAACCTTCCAAAAAACATTGTCATCAAGAACAACAACAATGCTGCTGTTATCGACAAATCCAGTAAGTTTGATATTTTTTGGTCTGTAGTTGAGTAATGTGAGATTATGTATGGTGTAAGGATTTCAACGTTTCAAATTAAGATAGTTTCATACGATTCACGCACATAACCATAAATGAGGGCTTTCTGCGCAAGACTATTGAAGACTATTTTAACAAAAATGTAACAGTATAAACATAAAATATTAAAAAATTTCATTAATTTAACAAAATACAAGACTTTCTTCGTGTCTTTTACCGCCGTCACTGCCACAGCTCCTCCAAATAGACAAATAACATAACGTCAGCGCAGTGGTCATTTTCCATGAATCGTATGTACTATATTCTATTTTGCTAAATGCGATTTGTCTTTTATTATGTGTACCTACAATCTTCAGTCCGTAGCCAAGGCAACGTCATTAAATGCTTATATAAAACACTTTGTAAAAACGACTATGCAAGTGCACCATCTAGGTGTGTTCTTGTTTTAACTTGCACTGCTTAGTTGTAAGCTTATTAGTTGGGAGTGCTTTCTGTAATGTTCAGTGCTCTAATGTACTTACACTTAAGAGTCTATTTTGTCGTCAGCATTAAAAGTCTTTCAAAATTGTAACTGAAATATAGAAAGAATTAAGCGAAATTGGTTTAAGACATCTTATGAAAATTACTCAGTCGTATTTTAAAATTGAGAAATTAATAATTATTTATAAATATTTATAAAGAATTGTTTTTATTTTTTTTATTATGAGGTGTGGTTAGAACGTTAAATAAGATATTCTAAGGCTTTTTCATCGTGTCGTTATTGCCGTGATAAACAAACACATCAGAGTGTGCACACGAAAAGTGTCATAAGTGTTAGTTGCATCACTTTAACAAATAAAGTTTCACTATGAGAATACAGAAATGAGGTTAAATCAAAATTAATTATTGTTTGTTTTTCTACGTTACTTAAGTATTTCTCTTTAAAACATTTATTTGAGATCTAATAGCTGCTTTAATTTAATAAGGCACTTCGTGTGGAATTTGAAGAGGTACTTGGAAGTTCTAAAAACAGCTATAAACATTCTTAAAGTTAGTGTAGCTTTCTAGTGACTTGAATATTTCAAGTAATGCGTAATTTTCTCATAATATAGCAAGTGCAAAGTGTTAAGTCCTTGTTAGTTTTATGGTTTCTCGACAAACACTTTATATTCAAAACTTGATAAGATTAGATCTTGTCCAAATGATCTAAAAAATAATAATGAAGATATGGTATATATCTAATAAATTGTTACTCTTTCATAAATTTTTTTCTGATATCAAATTTTAATTTAAAATTTATTTGCTAAAGGATCAGAGGAAATTAAAAAAATAATATTTTTCCAAGGAACATTTGCCATTAAATGAACAGCAATCTTCAGCAGACTCAAAATCAACATTGACAGGAAAACCGGGTTCATTTTATACTCCCAATATAAGTTTGTTTCCAAAGAAGTTCTGAAGGAAGCCTCTTAACATTAGAAACACGCCACAACAACGTAGTTCAACGTAGCTCCTTTAGCGAGCGTGGAACTTGAAAGCATCTACTTATAAAGATTGTCTCGGATGCTGTGTCACAAAACTGGCATTAAATCACAGCCACTGTTCTTGGTAGACTCATAAAATTCCGTACTTTGCTCGTTCAGCCAAATTATTTTTGTGTACACGTCAAAGATTTAACAAATTTCTAGCCACCGTATTTATTAATACACATTAAATAATACAGCGTCTACTGGTATACTGGTATATGACATAATTATATATTGGACTACGACTAAAGTAGTTTAAATAATGATGATATGATACAAAATATTTTGATAAAAATCAAGACGATAAAAAAAGTTAGGACAGAGAATTTAAAATATACTTTTCTCGTTCAAGCAAACTTTATTTGTTTATTTTGCGTATCTTTGAAATTTATACAATGTTTGTAATACATTAATACTCGTAGATGTAGATGTTGATGCGACAGACAAACTTTTTGATAATTTGACATTAAATGGTTGCAAATAAACAAAACCTATAAGAGGAATGTAAAACAAGCGTAAGATAAAGTTATACGGACTCGGTAGGGGCTCGAAGTAAAAGCACTCGATGTGTCAAACTTTTAGCGACTATGTCGCGAAATGTCGACTTTCGTAAGCCTTTCTTGGCAGCATTGAACAACAGGGGTCCCAAAGTGACCCTTGAGGCACTCCCTTCGAGATTTGTCGCTTTTAACGTCACGTACAGAATTCTACTTTGAAATGTATTGTCTCAAATTGTAAGATCGAACGGTGAACTTTTTCACTTGCCTTAGGTTTACTTTCGCTGATAGAGAATCATTGACCTGCCGAAGTTGCGTTATATATTAACTTTTGAGATAAAATATTTCTAGTTAAGTGCCAATGGTTAAAAAGAATTACTATTTCATGGCTAAATAATTATATAAATAACTTACTTATTATCTACATATATCAACCATAATTATGAGCCGAAATTACAAGAAATTGGCCAAGCGCGAGTCAGACTTGCCCGTGGAGGGTTCCGAAGCAACAAGTAACATAAAATTAAATAATTTTTATTTACTTAGCTTTAATATGAAAAATAGTGGTTCACTGTTTATGATGTGTTAAAAAAAACTAGACACCAGAAATCGTTCAAACTAAATTCTTTGTTAGAATGGGATAGGTCATGTACATCATATATTTTTTTCATTTTTATCAACCCCGTAGTTTAGAAAATAGGGGGGGGGGGGACATACTTTTTAATCTCTCGCGCAAACTATTCATTTTATAAAAAATGATATTAGAAACCTCAATACCATTTTTTACATTGATACACAACACGTGGAGGTACGATAAAAAAAATTTTGAGTTTCAATTCAATGTATGGGGAACCCCAAAATGCGTTAATTTTTTTTCAAGTTTCTTATTAAAACCTAAAAGCGATTCACAAAATACATATACTTACAAAGTTTAAATAGTGTAGTGCTTATAGTTTCGAAGAAAATAGTGTGTGACATACGGACGGACGGACAGACAGAGAGACTTGACGAATCTATAAGGGTTTCATTTTTATGCCATTTGGCTACGGAACCCTAAAAAAAGGGTATTCAGTATTGAAATAAATTATTATTGTATGTTATTAGAACCATCACGCTTTTAACAATAATATTACCTATTCACTAATTTTAAAGAATGTTCCGAATATTTTTTGTGAAAAAAATATTATGCCATACTTATATGGCTTTATATTTTAACACTAGACATACACATCCTGATGATGCTTAATAAAGAACAAATACATAATAAATTTGATTTCTTTCATTAGAAATATCTCTACAAAGTTTATGAATAAAACCATCCTGTAATATGAAAAAAACTTACACCGATTCCAAAAAGGATAACCCGTATCCAAAGTTATAGGAATTCCTTTTATTTCAGGACGCGAACCCCAAGTCCTCTGCTACCTAACATCATGGTCTTCAAAGAGGCCAAGTGCAGGACGCTTTATGCCAGAGAATGTGGACCCAACACTTTGCACCCACGTCATCTATGCCTTCGCAACACTCAAGGACCACAAGCTCGCTGAGGGTGACGAGAAAGATGCCGACATGTACGACAAGGTCGTGGCTTTGAGGGAGAAGAACCCCAACTTAAAGGTATGTTCAATAGTGACTACTGTAGTTTGATTTGTTTCAGCAGTGTAGCATTGTATAAATTATTTTAATACCGGAACCCAACGTTATCAATTCGAGAGACTTTTCAATATCTTAAAATCTTCGTGCTCACAATTCGATATGATTTTTCTAAATGAAATAATTTATTCATACAGAAATGAATAAATCCATAAATAATCATGCTTATTTAATTGTTTTTCAATTTTGACTTTCAGATCCTTCTGGCTATCGGTGGCTGGGCATTCGGCTCTACTCCATTCAAAGAGCTAACCTCAAACGTGTTCCGTATGAATCAATTTGTGTACGAGGCTATCGAGTTCTTAAGGGACTACCAATTCAACGGACTTGATGTGGATTGGGAGTACCCAAGGTATGGACTGTTAAGACGTCTTTTTAAAATGCTTGATTTTAGAAATGGTTTTGAAAAATATTTTTACGGAAGTCCCAATATAGTTTATTGACAAATTGACAAGGTCCAGTAACAATTGCGAAATATATCAAATAAATTACTGGACAAAATCCCAAATAATTGTGTCATTAAAAATATTTTTTATATATACTCGTACCAAACAAACGTGTGTTATTAATCGTAAATCAAATACGTGGAAGTCGTTTTGATAAATCGAAAAATGTAGGTTGAGTGATTTTTATAATATCAAAAATGATATTTATTGATTACAATTAGTCATCAATATAATTATTATGAATAGAGTACGATTACTCGTATAGTGCTTATTTTATTAAATTTATGTTTAACTACAACTAACTAAGAAAATTACTGGTACAATGCTAATTTTATTAATTTAAGATTTAACTACAAAAATACGCCATACCTTACAGTTTCTGAAAAAGTGGTATTGATTCCAAACTCAGTTTTTAGTATACCCAGCATCTAATCTTATCAACCCGTAATGCGATCTGCCAATACGTACTTTGCCATCTGGAGTTTTGCTCCAATTCTTCTCGATTATTTATGTTAGATTTCTGACCAAAAAAGTTATTTACAGGGGAGCTGATGACCGCGCTGCCTTCGTATCACTTCTCAAGGAACTGCGCCTTGCTTTCGAAGGAGAAGCCAAGACCTCTGGACAACCTCGACTGCTCCTCACTGCTGCTGTACCAGCTTCCTTTGAAGCCATCGCTGCTGGATATGACGTGCCTGAGATTTCCAAGTATTTGGTAAGTTCCTCATTTTGATCAAATGATGCGATTCCAGTTTTATATAAAACTGAAAATTTTAAAAAAATCTATCGAAGGCTTTCATCAGGAGGTGGGATGGAAGTCAACGAAAGGCTAGTCAAGAGTTAATATGAAGTAGCAATGAAAATGCTTTATTCAAATATAAATATGCAAAACTTTTTGATTCTTTTGTTTACTCTCATAGCGAATGCATATTATTTTCCATAGTATACAAGCTACAGATTTAACCTATCTTTTTTAAAATTCTTTGTTGGCCTACCCGCTCTGGGTCCGTGTGGACAACTAAGGCCTATACACACTATACGGGTGGGCTCGTTCCCCTCGGTGGGGACGTATAATGAGCTGATGATGATTTACATTTTTACTTTAGGACTTCATCAACGTGATGACCTACGACTTCCACGGACAATGGGAGCGGCAAGTGGGACACAACAGCCCTCTGTTTCCATTGGAAAGTGCTACCAGTTACCAGAAGAAACTCACCGTGGTAAGTGAATCAACCAAATTAAACTTTATTACCATAAAATTAATGAAAATAACATCGTTCAAGTTTTATATTCGTCCATGCAACCGCTTACCAATATTTCATTGGAATTATTAATTTTCCTTTTTAATTGTTCTGATTCTACCCGATATTAATAAAATATATTCATGAGTTAAACTGAACCAGATTGTGAGTCCGATTTCAAACTTTATCGTCGTAGGATTATAAGGCACACACTTTATTTAATTAATGTAATTGTAACCTTATCAGCAGTTTTTGTATTTCAAGAAAACATCGGCATAGACTGTTTTCAACTCCAAGTATTTTTTGTGTCATAAAGTATAGACGACGATCAGCCTCTTGCCTCTTGATCAACCCACCTGATGGTAAGTGAAACGCCTGACCATGACAAAGCGGCATCGATTGATTGAACAACTGATAGTCACTTATTATTCTCCTTCAATGTCGCACTGCGCCCAACACCTAAGACAACAGATGTAAAGTCCCACATACCCAGTAATTTCACTATCCTTAATATTTTTTTCTGATAACAGGACTACTCCGCCCGAGAATGGGTCCGTCAAGGTGCACCTAAAGAGAAGCTGATGATCGGTATGCCAACATACGGCAGATCGTTTACGCTTATCAACGAAACCCAGTTCGATATAGGAGCACCGGCTTCAGGAGGCGGTAAGTGTTTTACCATGATAATTGAGAAAAATACATTCAGGTCATCATCATTATGAGCTATAACGGCCCACACGCCTTTCCGCATCGAATCATCATCATCAGTTCATTAAACGGTCCCACCGAGGGGCACGTGCCTACCAGTAGTGTTTAGGTCTTAGTCGTTCACGCGGGCCCAGTGCGGGTTGGACGACTTCATGCACAACCTTTGAATCTCTTTGCAGGCATACGCAGGTTTCCTCACGATGTTTTCCTTCACCGTAGCATCGGATAACGTACATATATTTTTGGAAAATTCGAAAACACACTGGTACGTGGTGGGATTTGAACCTCAGCCCTCCCGGTAGGAGGGCAACAGTCCACACCATTGAGCCACCGACGCTCTTACGGTGAAGAATACCTATGGGGAATTTGGGCATTAACAACTGCCACCCTTAGATTGTAGCCGGGACCGAACGGCTTAACCTAAGCACTGAATCATCTTTCTTTTCGTATAATCAGGTGAATAAGCCTGCTATGTCCTCACCTCACCAAACTGCTTTGCAGTAAATATTATTTCAATTAAAGTAATTATGCAAAAAATGAAACATTTGACACTTATCAAAAAGTGGACAAAGAAATAGTCATTGCAATAATTACAATTAATAAGTTAAGAAATATGAAAAAAGGCAAAATGAAACAATGGTAATAGGATAAGATAAATCTGGAATTACTAATACACTTATTTAAAACATATTATTATAGTAATTTAACATGTGCTTCAATCATCGGCTGGCACATGGGATAACCTGAATTCTAACAAAACTCTTTTGGCTCACGCATCAATCTCTCAGCTCCAAGTTACAAAGTCGATGAGTATTCTCATAAATTAAATCTTTACAACTTTGCAATTCATTGTAAGAAATTTTAACTTGTTAACAACTATTCCTTAACTGTAGAAGGAAACTTAGTTTTCAGTTTAACGCATGAATCTCCTTAAATGTACATAAATCTTTAAACGCAAGAAATTTTACCATTTTCCTTACAGTATGAGGAATTCTTCGTAACAACTTTTAATATGACGTAATCACTTAAGTGAGAAACCTTAAAATCATTGTAACAGTAGTAAATGAAATTGCTTCAAAACTAAACAATTTATTATTATTGTGATACAGGCGCAGCTGGTCGCTTCACCAACGAAGCCGGCTTCATGTCCTACTACGAAATCTGCGAGTCTCATCGACTCGTCTGGGACAATGAGCAAATGGTGCCTTTCGCATACAGAGAAGACCAGTGGGTTGGATTTGACGATGAAAGATCTCTCAAGACCAAGGTATGGAACAAATTTCTACTAGATTAAAATATAATATGTTTAGAATAAATTTACATTAATCAGTTTCATAAAGTGTTTAAAAGTTACTTGAATTAGTAATCAATGGGGCAGGAGCTCGGAGAAGTTCTAATTTCTTTGAAGGAAGGATAAGCAATAAAAAATATATATATTTTATGAAATGAGTGAAAAACTTGCTTTTTTTCAGATGGCCTGGTTGAAGGAAGAAGGATTTGGAGGCATCATGGTATGGTCCGTCGACATGGATGACTTCAGAGGATCGTGTGGAACCGGAAAATATCCATTGATCACCGCAATGAAACAGGAATTGTCGGGTTACAAAGTCAAACTGGAATATGACGGGCCTTATGAGTCATCTAATCCTAATGGACAGTACACCACGAAAGATCGTAAGTATTTTTTATCACTTTGATTCAATTATTAATAAACATTGTAGTTTAATCTTGTTAACATACAGTTATTATATTAAAAAATCTGAGCTAAGCATAGTTAATATGTTATTACAGATCTAGTTGCAAAATCTGTATTAAATTCATTAATGATATATAAATTATGAGAAATGATTCTTTCCAATAAATTGCCATTTATTTATTTATAGCTAACGAAGTAACCTGCGAAGAAGAAGACGGACACATATCTTACCATCCTGACAAAGCCGACTGCACCATGTACTACATGTGCGAGGGAGAACGCAAACACCACATGCCATGCCCCTCTAACCTCGTATTCAATCCTAACGAAAACGTATGTGACTGGCCAGAAAATGTTGAAGGATGCACTCATCACACTCAAGCACCAGCTGCTAAACGATAGATATAGTTAATGAGTATTATCAATAAGAAGTTAGGGATTCTCTATTCATGTTTGCTGTATTTTTTCTCTCTCAAACTGAACTGCGTTTCATTAGGTGATGTCTTTTGAATTTTTGCGATTACAGCTTTGTGATAAAACACATTTGAAAATCACTTACACGAGAATAATAGTGTTAGAAATTTGTTTATCTAGATGATGTAATAGCAAACTTGACAGAAAGGTATACGTATAAAGTATGTTTATGAATGTTAACGCTATTGCAACTATACGAATTATAAAAAATACGATTTATTATCGTTAGTTTACCCACGATTTTATAACAACCACCAATACTTTAAGTATCCACAGACCTTTTAGCTAAATATTTATTTTATTGGCGTTAGTTGGGATGTCTCAGACAGAAAATGGGATTCGTGTGATATAATGTAAATTTCCTTATTCTTACTATTGACGAAATAGATATATTTTATCTATTGTTAAATTATATTTAGTTAATACACGTTTAATTTCCCAAAGATACACAATACTCTTTATAACGAGAAAATATTACCTAAAAAATGTTATGGCTTCATCATTTTATATGCAACATATTTATTTGTTTTCATTACTATAGATCTTAAAAAGAAATATTTCTTATTATTTTCGACTAGACTGTAGTGGCATTGTGTATATTTGGGATTCGGTAGAAAATAATGTTTCTTAGTCTACTAAGTACCTAGTTGTAAAGCTTTCTTAATTTTAATATATCGATTACTGAATACTCAAATCAGCTTAATCACTGCCTTTTAATACTGCCAACTTGGTTAATTATACAAGAAATTTGGTAACAGTGACACAAAATATTAATGTGACATTATCTATGTAGAATTAGGTAAGTTTGTAAATATTGTATTTAGTTAAAAATATGTAAGAGTATTATTAAATATTTTTTTAAAAGATGTTCATATTTTTATTTCACAATTTATTATTTAAAAACTTTAAAATACGATAGGCCAAAGTGAGAATATGTCAATATTAGATGATTGACGCCATCGAGACAAAGCTAACTTACACAAATGAATAACGAAATTACATACTATGAGGTATATTTTAACTGAGCAAAAGCTTAATATCAAACGTAAGAACCGCAGGTATCGTAAATTGTTTCCAGAAGCCTCACCTAGGCCTTTGTGAAGCCGGGAAATTTTACACAGCAATTAAAACCTCCTACTCTCACCCATTATGAATCCGCAAGCGAAGATAATGATTTGACTGCACCATAACGTAATCTATTTATAACGCATAGTAAATGGGAGCATGCATCCTTTATGCACAGATAAACCTGTTCACGACTAGCTAAAGCAATACCATCCGTAAATTCAAGGGACAGATTCCATAATCGTTTGTAGTTAAATTTTCAATGTGCATCTAATAGGATGAGCTCGTGATTCGGCTGCGGGCTAATACCGCGTAAATGCTAAACACGCATTATGTAGGTTTAGATTCCAATTTGTGTACCGCTAAAGGCGGTATTACATATTTCCTGAACACATTGATATTGCTGATTGTATGAATAATAAATAATAATAATAAATAAATATCCACTGACATTCACACAGCGCCATCTAGCCCCAAGTTAAGCGTTAAGCCTGTATTATGGGTACTAAACAACGGATAAACATACGTACATACATTTTTTTTGTAAATACATACATATTATACATAGAAAACACCCAGACCATTACAAACAGACATGTTCATGCACACAAATGTTTGTACTGCCCGGGGATCGAACCCGGAACCCTTGGTGTTGCGGCCGACCTCTCAACCGCAACACCAAATGGGTCGTCAAATGAATGAAATGAATGCCAGTTGTGTTTGCTAGATTTATTTACTATTTACTAGGAAATAATGAGAATAAGCTACGAATATAGTCTAAACGTATGGTACTGAGCTGAATGTATTCAATGTACTTATAAAATGTATTACAAAAAAAATCATATCCTAAAGTGAAACACACGTCCAGACTAATAAAGTCATACACTACTCATCTATTCTATGAATAAGATTGAAATAATGTTTTATATTCAATAAAATTGTGTAGTTTATTGAAAATACAGGCTTTTGCTTAGTTTAGGAACCCTGGAAATGAGGTGATTTAAACATTTTTAACATTTGTAAGCTTATTGTTAATTTAGTTTTTAAAGTAAGTTTCTATGAAAAAAATATTATATTCTTTTATATACTTTCTTGTGTTCTTTTTTTAATACCAACAGTAACAAAAAAAAAACATTCCAATAATCGTTTAAAATAGTGAATTTACGAGACAAATAGGTAACCCATTTGAAACCGGCTCTATTTATAAGTTTATAACCCTATCGCTTTACGATACTTTATCACGCACAACCATTTAACTTCACACATTTGGTACTGACACAGGCTTAGTCTATAAATCACCGTTATTCGATTATTAAAACGATCTGGCAGAAAAACTGAGGCTGAGTTAGTTTGATTGTATAACTTATCATTTCTTATATGCAGGTCTTCCTTGGTGTTTGGCACTTTAAGTAATTTACTATTAAGTAATGTTTGTCTCTGGTAGACCTCCATCATACAATAGCAAGGAAATTATTAAAATTCAATACACAATCTTTCGAACTACAAGTTACTTACCTATACAATGTTTACTGATGGCTATCAATGAACTAAGATCTAGTAAATTCACTCCAACACTGCAACTAACTTAAGCAAGATATGCGTTTAAGTTTTTGCTCATTCGTTCCTTTCAATTTACTACCTATCTTCGCAGAACCTCCGGCCATTCCGGGTTTATGGTGTAACGTGGTGATTATATTGCGTATATTTAACATCATACAGTTACTAGGAAACGGTTAATGATTGCTTATAAAGCAATTTAATATACTTTCTTGTTTTACCTAACCTTTCCACGTACGTTGCTAATTTGTAATAACCATGTCATATATTATGACCCAGCGATATTTAAGAAGCTTTTTCTTCAACATTTTGCAGTCCAATGAAGAAGACCTCTGTACATACAGAGGTCTTCTTTGCGAAAGATATCACTGCTCTCCACTTTCCTCATTCAGCCTCAGCCAGCTTTAATACCTTTCGCTTATCGTCAGTACATCGGGAGGGAGGGTGTGATTTGCTTGCCAAGACGCGTCTTCACTCCAGAACACGTCTGCTCCAACGGCCATCGGTTCTGCAACATACGTAACATCTACCATCCTATGACATGCATTCCGAAGGACAGTGGCACTCGAAATCATAATTTTCGGTCAGCCATTAGATGAACAACCATATCGGACTACCTATATCGAAACCTATAGTTAGTAAAATGACCGGGTATAAGTGACCTAACATCTGTTGTCTCGGGTGACGGGTGTGGTATTGGTGGAGAATAATTACTGTTTATTAGTTGGCCTCCTTTAATGCCGCACTGTCATGGTCAGACTTATTACTTACCAGCAGTTGAGCGTCCTGACCGTTCTGTTCACTTCGAAACTTAAAAAATGTAAATGAAGTAGTTTTCCAATTCTAAATTACCTACTTATTCCTTACTTTCGCTATAATCACCTTATTACAAGTGAGCATGGCATCTACTTATATCGCGAAACGGTTTCTAGCAACCAATCAAATATTAATCTATTACCTATGACTAGAAATCTTCGTCCCGTGATTAAATTACCCTGCAATCTAGTATGAAAATCTGATTAAAATTATATCCGATATCTATCAAGTTTATATCCGTAAGTATGAACCATCTATCGTGACACTAAGTGTCAACCATAATTAAATACATCGTCATATTAAAATTATGCAGTTTGCGAGCTATGCTTGGAGTCTCTCTTAAGGATAAGATCGGAAATGATTTAATCCGTAAGAGAACTAAAGTTACTGACATAGCCCGCCGGATCAGCAAGTTGAAGTGGCAGTGGGCTGGTCACGTATGTCGCTTAACCGATGGCCGTTGGAGCAGACGAGTTCTGGAGTCGAGACCGCGACTTGGCAAGCTTAGCGTAGGACGCCCTCCGGCCCGATGGACCGACGACTTGCGAAAGGTCGCTGGTGGAAGCTGGATGAGAAAAGCGGAGGGCCGAGATATCTGGCGCAGAATGCGGGAGACCTATGTCCAGCAGTGCACTGCGATAGGTTGAAGAGAGAGTATTTTGAATGGAAATTTCACTGTTGGCCGCATAAAGTCTTCACACCGTCATCGGGTAAGTGACGAGCGGAGTTGATCTCAGTCAAAAGATCAAATGCGCCCATTTACACTCGTTTCCATTATTATTTATAAATAAATCATTTTTAGGCAGGCATGATCTCTCGGCCGCATCATCACTCACCATCAGGTGAGATGGCGGTCAAATGTCTGCCTATTAAGGATAAAAAAAACATATTTATAGGTTTTACACTGAACGGATGAGCTTTTAAAATGTTTCTTTACAGTTTCACTACATTCATTCACAAAAAGTAACTCAAATAATATTTTAACATTTTCATAACAAAACATCTTCATACAATTTTAAATGAACCAAGTTATCTTTGTCCTTTATTCACGGTTAGCAAACAAATAACCGCAAAGCCTCTGGGATTGTGGCTTCAAAATTTATAAACCGAATATGCTCCTTGGAGCGAGAGGAGGGGGAAACTCCGGGACAATCTGAGGGCGGGATATTTAAAATTCAGACGGTGTTTGCAGAAATCATATGTCGCCACTAGAGTCACCATAAATTGCGTTTGTTTCTTCAGAAGCAGCAAAACATTACCGGATGCCAGGGTATACGACTTTTTATACTGTCTCGTTTATTTGTCTCTGATGTGTGAAATCGTCCGAATGTTAAGCGACAAAAACAATGAAAATACATTTTCTGCAGGTATTATTAAGTTACGGTTAGCAGTCATATTTGCTTTTAAGCCACTTGATACTTCGAGAGGTTTAGATAGCATTATCCTATCACTTATCAATTATCATTCACAATTTTCCAATGGAAGGTTTTTTGCCACTACGTTCCTTAAAGAAACAATTCGGCAAAATATATACTGGGAGTACTCATGTAGTAGGAGTTTAATAACCTATGGTTCAAAGGGTCGTATAATAGAAAACCATAGCTTGAAAAAGGTACGTAATAGTAAAGGTCCAAATTTGACCCTTACTAACCCAAATCAAAGACATCCTACAAGTGACGTGCCAGCACCAATGCAGATGTGGATAAACAGAACGTGTGGACTGCTGTGTTTATAAGCTGTCTGGTGATTTTTAACATCTTGATATAAGATACAAGTGGTGTAAGTAATTTCTTTTTGACTTTGTTTTTTTTTAATATAATATCGGAGGCTCTATGGCGAAGCGGTGCAAGCTTTCGTTTGACGCCCGCATAAGTCAAGCAAATAGCTTAATGGTTAAATACTGGATGGGTGACCGGAAAAAGAAACCAGCCCACACTAAGCCTGCGTTTTTATTATTTTACGAAGTGAACGAGATGGTCAGAATGCTCACCTGATGGTAAGTGATACGTCTGACCACGACAAAGCGGCATTGAAGGATACCAACAAAAGTTATTATTCTCCATCAATGCCGTACTGCGATCGTCACCCGAGACGACAGATGTTAGGTCTCTCATACCCGGTAAACCTACATGTAGCATAAGACCCACAACCCCCAAAAAATCCTGTCGGTCCATGCGCCAAACATCATATATAAATTATAATATGTTATAACTGCTGACCATCGGCATACCAACATAATGCCTTCAATAAATACAGGAGTTATTAATGACTACGAGGTAGTATCAGAATCAAAGTCCCTGCCAAAGCACGGCTGGACTCGATATTACATCTTTTCGATCACTCATCCTATATAAATAAATAATATGTAAAGAATCGAATGCATTTTTATAACGTATGCATTCTAAGTTCAATTTATGAGTTCAAAAGTGGAGATCGCGTTTTGAAAAGCCGTATGTTGTAACCGGCCCTTTAAACCGACGACTTGATAAAGGTTGCCGGTGGAATCTGTAGAAAGTAAGATTCTTTTTTATTCATGATGAGCTTGCTCTTGAGCACAGACTATCCTAGTGGAATAGACATGTTCTAAGATGGAGCGAGCTTGCCCAGAAAAAGCCTATTCACTCGTTTTTTGAATGTCACACGGTTGTATGTGGCTGCAAACACAGACGCAGGCAGTTCATTCCATTCATTTGCAATAGGCATAACGAAATTCAACGCGTAAGTGAATGGATACTTGGAACAAAATGACGTTGACTTAGTCCAGCAGTAAAATAAGCTGAAAAAAAGAACAATTTTTCAACTGAACTCCTCAGTTCATAGAAAGAAAGAAAGAAAAATCTTTATTCAAATAAATCTGTAACAGATACTTTTGAATCGTCAATTGTTATTATTATCATATTTTTTGTGACTCTACCACCGGTTTGGAATAAGTAGGATCTTCGAGAAGAGCCGGCAAGAAACTCGAGTTACTCTTTTAATCTTTTATATCAGTGGTTACAGTTTTGTCATTTACCTACACATAGCTTTACAATAATTTATTACAAAGATTTTGTAACTGGTACATTATGTGCAAGACCACACATCTTTATCCGATAAATATTCTTCTATTGTATAGTAACCTTTTTTCATGAGGGTTTTTAAATCTTTAATTTAAACTGGTGAAAAGGCAATTCGGCAAGATTTTGTGGTATTTTATTAAATAATGTTATGACTCTTCCAACAAATGATTTCCCTACTTTACTTAGTCTAAGATTTGGGACAGCAAGTTTTGTTATATGTAGTAGTAAGGGTGAAGGTAATAAATATATTTCATACACATTTATGTCGCATATTTCACTAACACTTTCAAGTCAACATGTAAGCACGTAATTATTACTTTCCCAGTAAGTGCCACCGGTTCAGAAAGTTGGATTGCTTGCTTAATGATTGTTTATCCTGCAAACTGCCGGTACAGACTAATCCTAGTACTTAAAAAATAACTAACCGCCGCGGCTTTGATAGCCAAGTGGTACCTACCTAGACGACCCAGTACCGAGTCTACCACCTAGTGCGCCATATCTATTTGATTCGTGGGTGGATTTCCATTCTTAAAGTTTGTGCGGTAATTTCTTTTATTTTAATAAATAAAATAAATTACAATTAATCGATCGATGTCGATGGCGTCCTTCTCGAAGTTGTGCAAGATTACGTTTACTTGGGCCAGGCTATCCAACTTGGCCGGCACAATTTCGAGAGGGAAGCTAGTAGGAGATTCAGTTCGGCTGGGCGGCATTCGGCAAGTTACGTCAGGTCTTCACGTCGAAGATTCCGCAATGCTTAAAGACAAAAGTCTATGGAGCAATGCGTCATACCCGTACTAACATATGCAGCTGAGACATGGACACTGACTGCGGGATTGGTTCACAAATTCAAAGTCACTCAACGCGCTATGGAGGGATAAGATCGCAGAATCGATGGCCGTTGGAGTGGAGACCGCGTCTCGGCAAGCGTAGCGTAGTACCGAAGGACCGATTGACCGACGACTTGCGATAAGTCGCTGGTAGAGGCTGAATGAGGAAAGCAGAGGACCGCGATATCTGGCGCGAAATGGGGGTGACCTATATCCAGCAGTGGACTGCGATAGGTTGAATAGTAGTAATTAATTAATCTTAAGACGTATCGTTTTTTTTGGAATCTCCACTACAGCCGCACGTAATTCTCTTTCTATTTATTTTTATTTTATTTATTCGTACATAGCTCAACAAATTAAGTACACAGTAAGAAACAATAAAGTACAGGTGAATGAGGAAAACAGGGGAGCAGTGGACTGTAATAAGTTAATTAATTATAAAATAAATATCCACTGACATTCACACAGCGCTATTCAGCCCCAAACTAAGCATTAGCCTGTTATATGGATACTAAACATACTATTTTTTTTGTAAATGCATACATATTATACATATTAAACACCCAGATACAGACATATTCATGCACACAAATGATTGTGCTGCCCGGGGATTAAACACCAGATGTGTTGTGTAGAGAAGAGACTATTAATTAGCCAAGAGTTAGTAAATGAGGTCACTGAACCCAACTGCATCTATCACCTTTGTAGTTTATAAATCAACCATTCGCCAACGTGAAACAACGATTTAGTCGGAGAGCCGGCCGTATAAAAGTCCTATGGATCAGCAACATGAACGACATTGAAAGGACGTACCTTTGAACATTTAAGGCTGAGAGCCATCTGCGCTCGCCACTTGCCCGGTGAAACTGTAAAGGCCATCTGCGGCCTACAGCAGTAGTCAGTTCGAAAAAAAAAAAAAAAAAACCTACCTTTGATTGTCGTCGACGTGAACGTGATTCTTGAATTAACTTTGCCTGCCTTTAAAAACTAAATTCTACTCATCGAATATTTACTTCATTTTCCCGTTAATTTTTTTCATGTATTTTATGAACCGGAAGTGAGATCTTAATTTTGCATGCGGGCAAAATCAGGCATTTTCAGGGGTATAGACCTTGAGATCTGTGGTTCTGAGACTATATTCTTTATTAGTCTTTATTCCCCATTTATTCCCATGGATTAGATACATGAAATATATTCAAAATATATTTAATGTATCTAATCCATGGGAGTTTTATACGGCCGGCTCTTCGACTAATTTATTGGTTGTTAGGTTTTATAACCGTTCAACATCGTATGCACTAAATAGCAAACTGATAGCCTTTTTTCAACGTTCTCTAGATATTGAGACTGACGGGGTTTTTTGTTTGATCTGGTTTTTATTCAATCAAGTTTCCTTATAATTATAACAGCCGTGGTCGGCTTTCTCTTGAAAAAAGCGAATAGACAATACAAACGGACAATTGTCAGTTCGTGACTTTTGGACAGTTTGGAAAGTTTTGTGCAAGTTGAGAAACAACAAATGACCCTTTGTCTTATTTAGTGAACATTTATTTCATACTTTATGTTCGACTAAGACTACAGTCCATCGGAAAAGTGGATCTTTTAGGGTTCCGTAGCTGGAACCCTTATAGATTCGTCAAGTTTGTCTGTCTGTCTGTCCGTCCGTCCGAATAATACAACCCCTTTTTTCTCCGAAACTATAAGCACTACACTATTCAAACTTTGTGAGTATATGTACTCTGTGAACCGCTATTAGGTTTTGACAAGAATCTTGAAAAATAATAATATATTTTGGGGTTCCTCATACAATAAACTGAAACTCAAAATTTTTTTTTTCATCGAACCCCCAAAGTGTAGGGTAACAATGTGTAGAGCTTTAAAAATGATATCGAGGTTTTTAATAAATATTTTTTATAAATTGAATAGTTTGCGCGAGAGACACTTCTAAAGTTGAAAAAATTGTGTTTTCTCTCTAATTCTAAACTATGGGGTTGATAGCATCGAAAAAAAATTATGATGTACATTACTATACAATCTAACAACGAAATTTAATTTGAACGATTTGGTAGTTTTTTTATACGTCAAAATGGTGAAACACTATTTTTCATATTAAAGCTATAGTAGGTGCCTATCATTACAGCCCAATTATGTCCACTGCTGAACGAAGGCCTCCCCTAATGATTTCCACGCGGACCCTCCCTTGCAGTTGACATCCATCTGCTACCCGCCACCTTAACCAGATCATCCGTCCATCTAAGTAGTAAGTAGTCCGTGCCTAAGTAAATAAAAATTACATTATTTATGTTACTTGCTGCTCCGGAACCCTTCACGGGCGATTCCGACTCGCGCTGGCCAATTTTATTTAAGCTTAAGAAATCTTCTTCTTTCAATCCCCATTCAATACAAACATATAACATTTTAACGTGTCTCTTATTTAGTACACATTTAAATAAAAAAAGTTTTTCCTTGCACTACATATGCTGAAATTGAAGAAAGTTGAATTCTGTGTGAATTTTTTAAACATTAAATTGATTTATTTTATTGAAACCCACACAAAATAATTTTCAAAAGGCACTCTTGTGCTTTTTGTTTTACACTCAAAAATAATTTTAGTCACAAATCTTTTATAGATCCCTTTATTTATTTTTATACTAACTGACCCGACAGACTTCGTCCTGTCAGAAAAAATTGTAATGTGGCAGTGTTTTGTTCCTACCTTTTTTATATTCTTTGCAAAAATTATCGTGAACAGAACCGTCATCCTGGTAATAATTCGGTGTAAATTAAAAATAATTAAATAAAACCCTATAAGCATTTAAAAGTAAGTAATTTTAATGAACTTTATATTATAATAGCAATAAAGCTCAAATTGATTCTACGTTATAGTTAGAAAATGTTGGTATGTGAAAAAGAAAAGGGCTGTTTTTAGGGTTTTCCCGGCAATTATTCGATTTTTTTCTCGCCGTAGAACCATCCTTGGACTTCAATGAACATTTTAAAAAAAGAATTGGCCAAATTGGTCCAGGCGTTGTTGAGTTATGCGCTTACCAACACATTTTGCGATTCATTTTTATATTATAGATTTTAATCTACTACTGATATATTATAAAACTTTGTTATAAATACGGAAAACCGACTTTGTACTGACACGAGTACTTTAAACTATTTAATTACAAAATGAACTGCTGCTTTTCTAGTTAATACGTTTTGAAAGATAAGAAATACGCGTTAACCTTACCTCCTTTTAAATGAAACAGCAAATTAAGCTTATCTATCAATGTCTCGTAAAATAAACGAGTTTCACTGAGTAATTTTGTCAGAATTTAAATGTAATTCAAATAGTAAAATAAATGTTGCCTGTGACAGTTTATAGGGTCATCTATATGGGTACTGACGTACCAAAAATAAGTATTAGAAAATGGGTACCAGTAAAGTAATAGGTTAAATGAGATGTAACCTTTACCTTTTGTTAAGATAAAAGATGGGTTCGTAAAATTACTACTCTAATATACTTTTGTAAATTTTATAAATAGATAGTTGCAGGATATTACTGGTTGCCTGAAGACTTCCCCATATGAGTGAAACCGATTTAATGAATTGAATTTTGTATTTCAATACAAACAATTTTCATTAGATATTTATATGTTATATGTTGCAATATTTTTGTCCCTTATAAATTATCAATAAATTAAATTAAAACTCATATCAAGTTATTCATTGCATTAGTTAAATTAAAAACATTAAAAAATAATTTATTTCACTAAAAATATACTAATAATAATAAATGTTTAAATAAGACATTTATTCCACATAACCTTATACAAATATTGAACAAATAAACGATTTAATTTGATTAATCATTTATTAAAAACTGGCTGTGTCATTACCGAAACGTATCGTAAAAAAGCTTTCGCATAATACAATAAGTCGCTTATTAAGACATTTCCTCGAATCAATCTACTTGCAAAAATATTACATCATATCCAGTTTACGAAACCTTACCTTACAGACAATAAGTAATAACTTGTCCTTCAACCTATGTACCAACAAGCATTGTGACCACAGATTTCCCAATAGAAGAGATGGGGCGAGCCGCGTTTAAAGTGCGACAAATGTAAGCTCAACGAGCATACACTGGCTGCCAGTTTAAGCTCTGTGATGTCAGTCAAGACGCACGAATATTAGAAGAAATTACCGTTTTTTTCAAAATGCCATCCTGTGCAATTGTAACATGCCATCATCGCAATGAATCAGTAAATTTACCAAGTAATAGAATAACTTTTCACAGGTAAGAACCGAAAAGAAATTGCGACACTGGGCCTGCCTATAAACTTGGCGGCTCGTCCAGTCTAATTGTATATTCGGATGTCTGTGATTGTGACCCATTGGTGCATAGGAACTGCATTATCAATGGCCGATTGTAAGTAAGACAATACAAGTCGATTGTGCTTGGTGGCCTATTGCAGGCGAATATTTCATTTTAGCACATAGAGGAGAGATGATAAGAGATGAGAAGATATGCTTTATTATGACAAATAGGGCATAGCAAAAACTAATCGAGAGTACCAAAACTTTGACGACTCATATGGTATAATGGTTAAAACGACGCGCTTACACCAAGAGTTCAAGGTTCCATCCCCGGGCAGCACAAACCATCGTGTGCATGAACATGAGGTCTGTATTGGTCTGGGTGTTATAATATGTATGTCAACCCACACTGGGCCCGTGTATGATAAGGCCTATACACCCCATATTACGGGTAGGCTCGTGAGTTGGGCCCCTCGGTGGTGACGTTTATTGAGCTGATTATGATACATTTACAAAACAAAAGTATATTATAACTATGTTTATTTGTTGTTTAGTACTCGTATTACAGGCTTAACTTGGGGTTAGATGGTTCTGTGCGTATGTTGCTGGACATTTAATTATTACATTAATGAAAAAAAACTAATTTACCTGCCATGCCCGTTATATTGTGTTCGCTACTTACGCACATTGTACTAAAATTATTTTTTCAAATCATTCAATCTGCTAGCCTATGAGATCACATTGCAGGGAATAGGCCATCCAACACACATGACTTATTAGTCATGCTGTGTTGGACGGCCTATTCCGAGATATTCGCTCTCCAATCACATCGGATCACATGTTGTCTAGTTTTCCTTTTCCTTGATTACTTAACTAGGTAATTCAATAAAAATATATGTAAATACGACACACATTATAGGGCAAGGCCATGTCGTATAAACTAGTTAATTAACACATGATAAACGGTGTTAACATATCATTTATAAAGTCGGATATTACCATATGAAAAAGTAAACACACCTAAATGCAAAAAGTGTTAGTCCGTGGAAGATGTTTAACAATTAATGATGGAATGTGCCCGTAACGAAGCGGAATGAATGTAGTTCTTAAATTGTGAAGTAGGTTTTTGTATGTTATAAAGTGTAAGCACAAGATGGATAAGATGCTCACCTGATGGTAAGTGATACACCTGACCATGGCAGAGCGGCATTGAAGGAGACAACCAACTAAACAGTTATAATTCTCCTCCAATACCGCACTGCGACCGACACCCGAGACAACAGATGTTAGGACCCTCATACCCGGTAGTTTCACTAGCTACAGTGCCCTCGTCCGAAACACAGAAGTGCAAACCACTCGTATATCATGGGACGATATGTCTGGCACTGCGGTGGTATCTTAGCCGAGTCGGTACCGAGTCTTCCACCTAGATTTTTGTTACTCTATCTTGGCTGATCCTGAAACCTGATCCTTTCAAACTCGTTTGAACTGGTTTAGTACGAAGATAAATAAACTGGCTTCATTTTTGCTTATTGTTTTTTTATATAAAATTGTGTTTACGAGTTTACCATCCTCTACATGAAAAATCTCTCTTTTTAATAATACCGATTACCGATACCGTCGGTTGTCATAATCCGTTGATACAAAGAAATAAATAAATATCCACTGAAATTTACACAGCGCCATCTAAATGTAATCCCATACTAGGCACTCCGCCTGTTATTTTGGTAATTAAAATCGAATTAACATACTTATATACATTTTTTTTGTAAATACATACATATTTTACAAAGAAATAACCAGACCAATACAATCAGACATGTTCATGCATGCATGTTTGTACTGTCCGGGGATCGAACCCGGAGCCCTTGGTGTAATAGCCGACGTCTCAACCATAACACCAAATGGATCGTCCCCATGAATAAGTCCTAATGAGGTTGCCATACTCTACATGAAAATCCCTCTTTTTAATAATACAGATAAAAAAAAATCGGTTGTCATCTGTTGACACAAATAACGAAGTACCGGTACCCGATCATAATCGGTCGAGTTTTTGCCAATAATCCGCTTACGATCGTTAGTAACATGAAAAGTCTAGCTGTAACTGTTATATTGGTTTCTAGACCAACATATTTAGTTCTAGACTTATTATAACCACGCGGTAATCATAAAAAATACCGCTTAGTGAATATTACTATGTTAGATTTTTACGTTGACCGTCGGTGGCTCAATGGTGTGGACTGTCGCCTTCCTACCAGGAGGGCTGAGGTTCAAATCCCGATACGTACCAATGTGTTTTCGAATTTTCGAAAAGATATGTACGTTATCCGACGCTCTTACGGTGAAGGAAAACATCGTGAGGAAACCTTCATGCACGCCTGCGAAGAGATTCGAAGGTTGTGAAGTCGTCCAATCCGCACTGGGCCCGCGTGGATGACGTAGGCCTAATCACCCTATACGGGTAGGCTCGTGCCCTCGGTGGGGACGTTTAATGAGCTGATGATGATGAGATTTTTACGATTTTTACTTGAACTTGGTTCTATCGGATAGATACTTAAGGTGAAGTAGTCTTCGTCTTAGGAAGGCAGGGAAGGGAAAGGCAGACGCGCAGTCGATTAAGGCTTTTACGAGTAAAAGGAAGCAAGGAAATATGAAAACATATTCAGTTCCAGACTTATTTTAACTACGGTTTAATAATAATAAAACCGCGTAGTGAATGATACTATGTGCAATTTTTACGACATTTACTTAAACTTAGTTGTAGGTTCTATCGGATAAATACTTAAGGTTAGGTAGTCTTCATCTTTGGTGGGCAGACTCGCAGTCGATTCAGGTACTAATAATGAACCATGGCCAAACCCATGGCCCTCCAACTTTTAAAAGGACGCAGGCAACGGAATATGAAATACGAAAATGGGAATAATGGCCAGAGCAAATCGGTTTTATAATTTCTTTTCATCATATTTATAATGGTATGAATAGAAACGACTTGACAACCCATTTGGTGTAATGGTTGAGACGTCTGCTACTACATCAACGGTTCCGGGTTCGATCCCCGGGCAGTACAAACATCTGTGTGAATGGACATGTTTGTTTGTATTGGTCTGGGTGTTTCTATGTATAATATGTATGTATTTATAATACAAATGTATAAGAATGTTTATCCGTTGTTAAAAACGCATATTACAGGTTAATGTTTAGTTCGGGGTAGACGGCACTTTGAGTATTTCAGTGGATATTTATTTTTAAAGGCTTTGCTGTGCAGAACGACTGATTGAGGTTATATCTTTATTAATCAATATTGACTTTTGAAAACACTTCGCAATACTCATAATGTTATTTATAAACTAGCGCTCCACTGACCCAAAGGCTTCGGTTCTCACACGAGTATGCTTTAAAATATTAACACTTTTACAAATGTAAACAAGCCATTAGCAGATGTCAGCTGGATACATAGATGTTGTTAAGCTAGATATGGCAACGCACATACTCAAAAGTGTAGAATTTAATCTCAAGAATATCTCCATTGATGTATTTTATGTTCTTGGGAAAATAACTTTGTACTACACCAAGGATTGATGGTGCCATCCCCGTGCAAGTATGTGCGTAAATATTTGTCTATTTGTATTGGTTCTATATATTTTTATTACATAAAATAAATCTTAAAAATAAACAAAACAATTAAAAATAATTAAAATTTAGTATTAAATTAACTTAATTATTTATTCGTTGTTATTATTATTAGTTGTTGGTTAGTACTCATACTACAAGCACATTGCTTAACTTAGGGTTAGATTATTAGATATCAATTATTATTTTATTATTAAACATGTCTACAATATTAATCTATCTCATACAACAAATGCACCATCCATTGTTTCTATGTGCATGTAACTGTCGTGCCAGCCTTACCGACATGCAGCGCCATTACACTCAACGCTTTTCTTAACTTATGAATCGACGCGTGAGTTTATAGCGCGCTTCACAAGACTTGATACTTGGGAGTGTATATATAATTATTTATATGCATTTTCAGATAGCAGAACAATCCACGTGATTTTTACATGGAAAGACGCCTTTAATTTTAAAATATGTCATGCTGACTAAGGCCTGTATTCTAGAACGAGACTAGACGTTTATCAACGTTAGAAAGGGATGATGCTATTTAACGTTAAGAGCTCTATCACTTTCTCATTCTACTTAAGTGAAGATCAACGCTTGAGTCCCGCTCTGGAATACGGGCTTGACTTCATTATCTTCGACTCATCTAGAGATAAATGGCGTATGTCTACTGTGGCATTCCAGTGGTGGCGAAGAAAGTACCAGTGCAGTTGTGAGCTTGTAACTTAAAGATATTTATATATTTTTTATTTCACTGCTTGTTCTCACTTCAGCCCAGAACACAGTTCTACCTTAAGCATAACTGGTATGGCAAGAGAAATAATTGACAAAAAGAAAACGTGAAACGAGGTGTAAACGCAGAAGAATATAATTAGGTACTTGGCCTTCCTCGGGTATTAATTTAGGTTGAATCAATACCAATTATAGGGATAAAATCACTTAAACAATAGCATTATATTATATTTTTATCTCTCAAATTAAAATTTATGTTGTTTCCATGTGTACCGATCGCGAAAGATCTATTTAAGATCACTATTTTGGGAAACATGCAATTATTATGACATTTAGATTAGTCAAAAATATCAATCATGATGAGTGTCCTTTACAATCCATCATTACATGGAGGCTCACGATTCAAAAGTTGTAATAAAAAACATTAAAAATTTTATATTTCAGTGTCACTTGTTACAAAAATTTACAACTGAGGTTATGGTGTGACATAAACGATATTATCAAACAAATAATTCCAAAAGTATCAAAGGCCCTAGGTCCGCATCTAAACTGCGTTTTCGAATGCTCGCAGCGCACCGGGCTGCGCCGGCGCATCGTCCACTCGCTCCTATCAGTCAGTTCTGTAGGTCACACCCACTCGCGTGGACGCCGGAGCGCGAACGAATTATAATCGATATAAAAACACGATTGACGAACGATTTTTCTTCCATAGAAAACAGTGTCAGTGGAAAATTGGCGAGTGAAAAGTGATAATTAGTTGCATGGTGCTGTTGGTTGTGGCTCATGGACGGAATGCTATAAGTTGACAGTGCGGTCTGTGGTATTGTGAATATCGGGAAACTTTCGAAGCGGCACGATTTCCTTGCGAATATGTAAGTTTTTCCTTAATAAATGGGTGGCACTTTTATTTTGAATATGTGTACAGCAAATGAATTGTCTACATTTGCCTGTTTCCAGAGATAGATATTTTTATATATTGCGAATATGGTTTTATAGAATTAATGAACAAGAGATCTGGCACAAAGAAAAGCTCATAAAATAGTCAAATAAAAGAGAGGTCGACTGCAACACCAAGGGTTCCGGGTTCGATCCCCGGGCAGTACAAACATTTGTGTGCATGAACATGTCTGTTTGTAATGGTCTGGGTGTTTTCTATGTATAATATGTATGTATTTACAAAAAAAATGTATAAAAGTATATTTATCCGATGTTTAGTACCCACGCTTAACTTGGGGCTAGATAGCGCTGTGTGAATGTCAGTGGATATTTATTATATTATAAATTAATTTAGAATTACAATTAAATCATAACATGGACTAAGTCTTCAATTTTACTTTTTGGAAGGCAACTCGCCGTCAGATGCTTATAGCTATCACACTTAACCAGACAAATTGCGAGCGCATATAATATCCAGTTCTCAAGATAAAAAAACTAAACGCAACGAACCTGGTATGTTTGAAGAAACATACCAGGTTCGTTGCGTTTAGTTGCGATAATGTGACAGTATCGCAAATAAATAATAAATACCTGTAAAACAATTAGTCATTCAGCCCCGAGGAATATTTTAGGAATAATAGAAGTCTCATTAAGCCAATGTGACGGTATGTCGACAAAGATATATGTTTGTCTACCATCTTTTTAAAAACTCAACTCTGAATATCGCTTTCAAGTAGATAACGCAAAACCGAAACTATCAAACCTAGGACTACGAAATTAGCACAGCATGTTATTTATCAGGTAAAAAAGCAAAAACGAAAAGATTTTCTATTTAAGGATTATTTGAGTTACTAGCTTAAGCCGCGGGCTAAAGCTAGTAATATATAAAACCTGCCCTAAACCTTGCTTGAAAGAGTTCCTGTTGAAAAATTGTCAGCGTAGTTATAAAATATTATCACCTTCTGTCGTCATAATAGTTATGCATTCATATAGTGGTCGAGATTTGAAAGTGAGACAGAGCGTCGGTGGCTCAATGTGTGGACTGTTGCCTTCCGATCTGGAGGGAGCAGGTTAAAATCCCGCCACGTACCAATGTGTTTTCGAATTTTCGAAATTATATGTACTTTATACGACGCTCTTACGGTCAAGGAAAAACATCGTGAGAAAACCTGCGCACGCCTGCGAAGAGATTTAAACGTTCTGCGTGAAGTCGGCCAATCTGCACTGGGCTCGCGTGGACGACTAAGGCCTATACACCCTTCACGAGTAGGCTCGTGCCCCTCAGTGAGGATGTTTAATGGGCTTATGATAAGACAGTGTTATTATCAAATAGATAAGGATTTATTTTATTTTATCTATATACTGTACATTGTACATGGATACCAGGCATCTATATCCCATTCAGTATGTAAAATTCTAATTAAATAGATATATTGCGGACATTGTTTGCGATTTGTTTCGTCCACAAAAACATTAGGTACATAGGTGTCACATAATTTGTCTCTTTGTTTTATTTTTTGTCGAAAGTGAATTTAAATTGGTTAATTAAAGTAATTTAAATACTTGTTATTAATTAGAGATACATAATAATTGTGTTTACGAATAAGTTATTCCCATGCGGAATTCCTTAAGTCTGTGACTACAGGCTGAATCACCTGATTGTCCGAAAAGATATGATTCAAAGGTTGTGCGTGAAGTCGGCCAATTTGCACTAGGCTCGCGTGGATGACTAAGGCCTATACACCCTCCACGGGTAGGTTCGTGGCCCTCGGTGGTGATGAGCTGAAAATGATGATTTGTTAATTACAGAAAGTACTCTTACCAAAAATGAAAAAGTATCAAAACGAGTTTCCAGCCAGAATCTTAAAAAATATTAATATCAACACTGTGAAAATGTAAAGTTAACTTTTGTTTTGTAATTCAATATATTTCGATTCACAAATGAGTATCGATTATTATCATTTATACTAGCTTTTGCGTGCGACTTCGTCCGCGTGGAATAGTAACTTTGGCCTAACGCTCTCTTTAACTCGCTACTTCGTTTATATAGGTGAGTTAAAACTGCGATATCTCATAAGATATTCATTAAGTTGAATGATGTAAAGGCCAATTTTGTTTAAAATGAAATACTTGTGATAAATAAGTTCATTTGGATAAGGATTATTATCATATTTATGAAAATAGCTTCGCAAAATGATGCATTATTTTAGAAAAAATTTAGCAAAAAATATGTTATAGTGAGCTAACCTTAAAATATAGACATATGCTGTCGCGGACTTTTTAGACCTTTAAAAGGGTAACAATACTCTCATACATGACTTTTGCGAAACTTTAACCGTTTACGCAGCGGAATCTCCAAGTAAGAAAATTTCCCCCCGGATTTTGTAACATTCTTCATTGCTGCTTCGCTTCTTTTACTTGTAGCGTGATGATATATAGCCTATAGCCTTCTTCGATAAATGAGCTATCTAACACTGAAAGAATTTTTCAAATCGGTCCAGTAGTTCCTGAGATTAGCGCGTTCAAACAAACAAACAAACTCTTCAGCTTTATAATATTAGTATAGATTAGATACATATCACAAATTGAAATTAAAATACTTAACAAATGTCAAAAAAATAAGCAAACAAAGAAAAATCTACAATTAGATAATGCCATACCCAACACAGGATTTTTCTAGCAATCTAGATTTAACCTCCATTATAACCTGATATAGTCAAGATATTCTGATACAGTGAAGTGATATCGCGATTCATTTTAAATAATTCTTTAACTGTACAAGTTTTGAAGCGTGCCATTGATTTTAATCGATTCTATGCTTGGTTAAGAATATTATTTAATATACCACAGTTTATGGATAACGGCTTATGGCGGATATATGGACCGTTTTGCATATCCGTTAATCTGAGCGGAGAAACAATGGCTGAGCTACGCGTTGTTAACGATTGTACAAGTGAAGTAACTATCATAATAGTCGGGGATCGGATGGGTGACCGAACAATTCCAACTTAAGTTATTCCGTGCTTTGGAAGGCACACAGTAGAATAAGACATGACTATTGATTTGTGATAATAAAAATAACATTGTTTTATTCAAATGTCCATGGGCGACAGTATTCACTTTCCATCAGGTGATCTGTCACCTCGTTTGCCCCCTATCCTATAAAAAAAAATTAAATGTATAGAAATATCTATTACCTACCAAAAGGCCTCTATGTCATGGGTCAAAGTATCGTAGTAATCAATAAAGGAAATGTAATTGCGTAACTACTTATCTGAACCTTCAGGCATGCTCACTCTACCAGTAAATGAGGTGAACAACGCAAAAAATTAGGTTGTAAACAAACACTTTTTTGTTCGCTTTGGCACGTTTGCTAGTAGCATTTATTTTTATATCCCAAGCTAGCTATTGGGTCGGTCATGTTATTATTCGGTTGCCAAGACGCGGTCTCCACTCCAGAACTCGTCTGCTCCAACGGCCATCGGGTCTGCAACACATTTAAAGTCGACTAAAAAAAGCTTACTATAGTATCGAAGATTATAAAATGATAAAAACTCATGGACATGTTGATCTCCACGCCTGCACTACTTTTGTTTTTTTTTATCATCTATTTAGATTTATATAATACTTAACTGCTTAAGCAGTACAAAAGTATTATTATTAATACTTTTGTAGATTATTATATTTTTACCAATACTTAATATGATAAAAATTGTGAATATAATTAGCCTTATATAATTATTTTGATTACAAATGATTCGATACTAAATACAAATTATTTCTGGATTCTTCTCAGTGGAAAACTACCTCCCGAACCAGTGGTAGCTTCATTTGACATTCATAAGTGTTCTGGAAGAGACCTAAACTGAACAAACACTTTTCATTTTCATTTTCATGTTTGCGGGATTATAGAAAGTAAAACATTAAAGAGATGTGTGTTTCGGGATGAGGGCACTGTAGCTAGTGAAATTACCGGGTATAAAAGACCTAACATCTGTTGTCTCTGGTGACGGGCGCAGTGCGGCGTTGATGGAGGATAATAACTGTCTATCAGTTGTTGGTCTCCTTTAATGCTGCTCTGTAATGGCCTGGCGTATCACTTTTCATCAGGTGAGCGTCCAGACCGTCCTGTACACTTATAACATAAAAAAAACATATGTCTATACCTCAAAAAGCGGCTTCTGCTTTCCATATCGTTATTTAGAGCCTGGGGAATTTTTTTACGGGTAGGCTCGTGACCCTCGGTGGGGACGTTTAATGAGCTGATGATGATGAATTTTACTTACCTACTTATGCCTTACGGTTACCAATATTTCATTAATATTACTATAAATGATATTTGATGACCCATTTGGTGTAATGGTTGAGACGTCGGCTCTTACACCAAGTGTTCCGGGTTCAATCCCCGAGTAGTGCAAACATTGTGTGCATGAACTGTTTATATTGGCCTGGGTGCTTTCTATGTATAATATGTTTGTACTTACAATAAAATGTATATACGTATATTTATCCGTTGTTTAGTACCCATATTACAGACTAAATGCTTAGTAGGAGCTGTGTATGTCAGTAGATATTTATTGATTTATGGAAGACAACATAACAGTTTCAAAACAGTTATTTGTTGAATAAAACATCTTATTATTTATAACGGGCTACTAATTTATCGGCAATTCAAAGTGTGCGTGAGTAGACTACATAAACGCCTACATACTTACCTATACAACTTTTTCTTACTTTTTAAGAGTGTAAGGTTTTGGATTAATATTTATTTACCGCTTACCAATACGCATTATTCTTTCACCCAAAGGTTGCCTGAAAGAAATTGCTACCTTAGCAATAAGGCCGCTTAGATTGTCTCGCCTTTGTTGTTACTTGTTTTTGTATTATTTTTCTTATGTGCAATTAAATATTTTTTATTTATTATCATTTTCAGCTTATTACACGTCCCCACCGAGGGGCACGAGCCTACCCGTAAAGGGTGTATAGGCTTTAGTCATCTGAGCGGGCCCATTGCGGATTGGCCGACTTTACGCACAAACTTTGAATCTCTTCGCAGGCGTGCGCAGGTTACCTTACGATGTTTTCCTTCACCGTAAGAGCGTCGGATAAACATACATATAATTTCGAAAATTCGATATCACATTGGTACGTGGCGAGATTTGAACCTTCAACCTCCCAGTAGGTAGGCAACAGTCCACACCACTGAGCAACCGAAGTTTTTCATTTCATTTTAATTATAAGAGAATACAGCCGTTACTGCAATTAATTCGCTTTATTTGGCGTGTCTAACAAAATGAACATTTCAAATTGTGTAAACATTACAAATGAGTGACAATTCGGGCAAGTTATAATTGCAAAGAAAGTGTCATTAGTCCGAGCATTAGTCGCATAATACATAGTGAAATGCAACAAAATGTAATTTTAATTCCCTATTCTTATATCAATTGGGGAAATTTAACTGCGGACGTGATACGAGTTCAGTTAAATAGTTAATTATCCACTGACATTCACACAGCGCCATCTAGCCCCAAGTTAAGCGTGAAGTCTGTATTATGGGTACTAAACAACGGATAAACATACTAATATATTTTTTTTCTTGTAAATACATACATATAATACATAGAAAACACCCAGACCATTACAAACAGACATGTTCATCCACACAAATGTTTGTACCGCCCGGGGATCGAACCCCAAATGGGTCATTTGTAAACATAATTAAAATCTTTATTTTTCAAGCACGTAGATCATAAATATTATAGTTAGTGACTATAATATAATGTTATGTAAGTGAGCCAAGAGTAATGTCAGAAAACTTGGAGATTGGGTCGTGACCCAACTCGTGAGCTGGATTACGGCATAGGGAGCGTTCAAGTAATACGTAACGCGATTTAAGGGGAGGGGGGTCTCGTAAAACGTTACGATGCGTTACAGGGGCGGAGGGGCAGAGGGGAGAGCATTGTTTTTTTTAATAAAAATTTAGGAATTTAAACTCCAAAATTGGCAACCCTTTTCATTTACGTTTTACGGGGAACCCCTTGATTGTATAAGTCTGGTCGTCATTTTTGATTTGTTTTCGCAAGTTGGCAAACCTTTTTGATTATATTTCACGGGGAATCCCTAGATTGTATTGTAAATAAAATCTGTAACATACTTTATTGCGACTCTAGGGTAAAAATGGTCACTTGAGTGTTACGTAACGTTTAGAGAAAAGTAAACGGTGCGTTACAAGGGAAGAGGGGGTCAAAATCATCAAAAATTGCGTTACGTAATACTTGAACGCTCCCATAGCAAACTTTTGAGAAGGTCTGTGTCTTGAGTGGTACGCAACTTTAACTATTTAGTTTTTAGTTACATTTATTCTTACAAAAGTTATCGAATGTTTATTAGACAACTTGAGCACATTAAATACAATAGTTTCACAGCGCAAACAATCAATAGGTAACTGCTTATATGCTAAGGTTGTACCGAAAACGCTTCTTATTCCAATTACATGACACTGATTCCTACACTAGGCTAGGCCTGTCCTGTAGTAAATCTTTTAACACTTTACTTTTTATCGAATGATATTTCAATATCTGATCCATAACATGCAATATGCTTACTGACATTTAAAAGTTAGTATTTGGCATTTGTGGGATTAGTGCATGCAGAATGAGTCGTCATTTGAACTTACCTTCACCTTTTAGTCAGCTCCCGTGATCTAGTAAGTTAATAATTAAATAAATACCACTGACATTCACACATCGCTATCTAGCCCAAGTTAAGCGTGAAGCCTGTATTATGGGTGCTAACAAGTATAACATACTTATATATTTTTTGTAAATTCATACATATTATACATAGAAACATCCAGACCATACCTGGCGTCCTTCAAGAAGAGAGCGTATTACCACTTAAAGGCCGGCACGCATTTCTTTGCCCTCTGGTATTGCAAGTGTACTGGGCGACGGCGTCAATTTACTATCAGATGAGCGTGCTCGTTTGCTCGCTATAACATAAAAAAATAACAGATATGGTCATGCATACAAATATTTGTACTGCCCGTGGATTGAACCCTGAACCCTTGGTGTGTAGCTGATATCTCAACCATTACGCCAAATGGATCGTCGTAAATTAGTTAATATAATAGATTATATCCGAAAGATCAGAGGGTAAAAAGACTCGCAGGCAGTGACTTTAGCAAGGGACTTTCACACTCTTATAACGAGAAAACAAGATGCAATCTCTGACGTGAAAAACGAATTGATTTCTAATCCCTTTGTCTCCCTTAGAATCCCTTCTTCCTCGGCATGAGTTGTTGTGGCCGATCTGGAAGTTGGTAGGAATCGACGCAGGTAAGATTTGCCTCGCTGAAAAAGGAGAACACTGTAAAGCAGAATGAACTTCACTATAAATATGTCTGCACAGATTCCCAATACAGGAGATGGGGCAAGCCGCGTTAAAGTGCGACAAATGTAAGCTCAACGAGCATACACTGGCTGCCAGTTTACGCTCTGTGAGACGATCAAGACGCACGAATATTAGAAGAAATTACGTTTTTTACCAAATGCCATCCTGGCAATTGTAACATGCCATCATCGCAAATGAATCAGTAAATTTACCAAGAAATTAATACTTTTCACAGGTAAGAACCAGAAAGAATTGCGAACTGGGACTGCATATAACTTGGCGGCTTGTCCAGTCTAATTGTATATTCGGATGTCTGTGATTGTCTGGTATATGATACGTAAGTTTATGTTTATAATACTGCTGTGTCATTTTTGTTATAGAAGAGCTGTTTGCCCTTAAACTAGTAATCGCGATTTACCTACGAAAATAACGAACCTTTGTTTCTTAAAACAAATTTGTAGTATGTTATTTTAAAACAAATTCAAAATTTTACAACTTCACTTTTATATGTATTGAACAAAGACGGGCCATTTGCCACATACATATAAAACTTTGTAACCTTAGCAGGCATAAAGTTGCAGTTAACGTCTTTATGAAATAACACATTATTTCACACAAGTCATACCATATGAAGGAGGAAGTGTCAGTCTATCTTCCTGGCCGGGACAGTGAATGAGTGACGATGCTTCGCACCTTCCGTATACAATGACAGTTTTATGGGTGAGTTGCAAGTTATCAGCGAGTGCGGATAACATTAAAATAAGCATCGATTTGGTGAAATGGTTTAAAATCTGAAACTATTAGTTACTAAGTGGAAGACTCGATAGTGAGTCGTCTAGGTAGGTACCACCGCGGTGCTAAATCATCATCATTCTCCTGCCCTTATATATGATCTCTTAAAATAAGAGTGCAATGCACTTGAGGGCACTGTAGCTAGTGAATTTACCGGGTATAAGGACCTAACATCTGTTGTCTCGGGTGACGGGCGCAGTGAGGCATTGGTGGAGAATAATAACTGACTACCAGTTATTGGTCTCTTTCATCATGGTCAGGCGTATCACTTACAATCAGGTGCGCGCCCGGACGTTCTGTTCAATTTTTACATAAAAGCTTCAACTAAAGGTTTCAGGTTAAATTTCCATTGATCAATTTGTGTCCAAGAACATGACTTGATCTTTTTATAAGTTTGCGTATTTATTCATTCTAATGTAGACAAACAAACGAACACCCGATTCGCCTGTCAGTAAGTTACAGCCACCCATTGACACTCGTATCCTGAAGAAGCAACGAATGCGTTGCTAGCTTTTGGTTTTCTAGAGATAACATGTATGAAGAAACACATTATAAATTTGCTGTTGTGGTTGCAATCGCTATCGCCTATGCCGTGAACCACAAAAAACATTAGAAAGTCAATACATATTCACCATAATCGATTCGCGGATACTCGACTGTAAATAACAACTGAGTTGGTAATTGCGTTACGCGACCGCTCAATTGTAAAATGATAACTTAGCAACGATATGACCTAATTGTTTTGTATTTGAGATTCCAATTCTTGGATACAAGTCGTTAGCTTGTTGCGCCAGTTGTCTGAAAAATGTGCGGTAATTTCCGCGGTGACAGCAGGTTAGAATACAATTTTTAAAATCCCAACTTTTCCCACGGGAGCCGTAAAAGGTCGCTTAGAGACAAAAAAATCCATAGAGAATATGCTCTTTCATTAAACTTTAACTTTTATACAAGTAGATACTGCTAACTCCCAGTCACTTTTTGCTATTTTATACACGTCCAGCAGTAGACTCACGTGATGTTTAAATAACTGAGTATGTTTTCATCCTGAAGGGTCGAACTGAAAACCTTGATATCACCACATGGCTTAGTAAGCTCGGCGCGCCGGCCTGATGTAACGACTTGTTGCCAATCTAAAATCTCTGATCTTATAACAAGTGAAGACGGTGTTTATTTTTTAATATAGTCTGAGGAATTATAGAACTAAAGGTTGACCCCTGAAAATTCTTGATTTTGGCCGCATGTAAAATAATAACTTCATTTCCGGCTGTAATTATAAATATTGTTATTATAACTCATAAGAAATATAAAAAAAACGGGAAAATAAAGTATACAATGAGTAGAATTGAGTTTTTAAAGGTTGATAAACTCAATTAATTAACGAACGTGAATCGACCACAAGCAATGGTACGTTCTCGCAATGACTTAGATATTAATTGTATGTGAGACAATAATGTAAAAAGTGTTTTCTTGTAAAATTTACTTGAACATCTCCCACATTAGTACAAAAATGGTGCCTTACGATTTCTGAACGGAATCCCTTGTTTACCACAATACATTTTATTGTCGCTTGTTCGTTTAATTTACCAATTTGTTTTAACTGTTTAATTGTTCAGAAGCTTCACATTCACATGGTGACTTACGTGCAATGTAACACTGAAAGTGACATGTGAATGTTCCTAGTGGCGTGCACAGAGATTATAAGTAGGGCAAAGTGACACTTATCGCAAAAACAATAAATAATTTTCATTTTTGTCAAATTGAGTGAAAATTAAAAGTGTTTATTAAGTTTAGGTCCTTACAGAACACTTATGAATGTCAAATGAAGCTACCACTGGTTCAGACGATAGTTTTCCACTTAAAAGAATCCAGCAAGAAACTCAGTAATTAATCTTTTCAACAAATTTGTGATTTGTACAGAATTATATCATTTGTTATTAAAATAATTATATAAAGCAAATTATATTAATATGTTGGCGATTTTCCGGGTTGTTTGGATGTTCAGGGTATGAACTGCTTATTTGGATACATGGAGTGCATGACACTGAATGTACCAATAGTCTTTTACCTGCTTCAGTACAAATGTTCAGCTAATTATGTATTAAATAAACAATTTGTAAACAAAAACATTTTAAAAAGCTTAAAAGTTTTATTGTGTGGTTATATCTCAAAGGTTCAAAACCTGTTGTTGTAGCTCTTGTTTCTTCAAGTATCAAAATTAATGTACGTTAATTAAGATAACCATATTAGGTATTTGATATTTTATTTGAGTTTTGACCTTCATAGGTGCTTATTGTTAACATAAATCATAAATATCCATTGACATTCACACAGCGCCATCTAGCCCAATAGTAATAAGAGTCATAGACAGGATATACTGCGCGCTAATTCTAAATATATTATTAAATACAATTAAATGCTATTTTTAAATACAATACATATTATACATAGAAACACCCAGACCAATACAAACAGACATGTTCATGCACACAAATGTTTGTAATGCCCAGGTCGCACCCGGAACCCTTGGTGTAGCCAACGTCTCGACTATTACACCATATGGGTCGTCAGAAAAATTAATAAATTAATTTTGACTTTGGCATTGATCTCTTTTTTTTTGTTATAAATAGGACGGTCTGGACGCTCACCTGATAGTTAGTGATATGCCTAACCATGACAGAGCGGCATTGAAGGAGACCAACAACTGACAGAAAGTTATTATCCTACATCAATACCGAACTGACACCCGAGACGACAGGTGTTAGGTCTCTTATACCCGGTAATTTTACTAGCTACAGTTCCCTCATCCCGAAACACAGAAGTGCATAAACTCACGGGACGCGATCTGGCACTCGCGGAACCCTACCTAGACTCAGCACCGAGCTTACCACCTAGTAGAAAAGTTTCTCAAACCTGATTATACATACTATATATGTGATGTATGTAAATTCCTCCGTGCCATTACAGTACTCACTCGAGAAACGCATAAACGCCCTCAATTGCACTTTCCCATCACGTTTCCATTCCCAGGTCTGACCATGGTACATTTCTATAAACAAAGGTATAATTAAACTCGCTACTTAGATTCCTTTGCTTTAGGATAGTTAAGTCTATGGTTGAGCTCTTGTTGGTAATATTTAATGACAATTAAAGATTTGTAAGTAATTAGATGCAGATTGATAAAATCAGCGGTCGGTGGCTAAATGGTGTGGACTGTGGCCCTCCTACTGGGAGGGCTGAGGTTGAAATCCCGCCACGTACCAATGTGTTTTCGAATTTCCGAAAATATATGTACATTATCCGATGCTTAACGGTGAAGGAAAACATCGTTAGGAAGCGCAACTTTCCTAACGATGTTTTCCTTACCAACAACAAAAAACTTCTTAGTTTGATTCAACCTATAAATCATAGTTTTTTTATAAATACACACATATTATTATGATGACTTGGTTAAGGTTGAGTAGCAGATGGATGTCAATTGTCATGCCATCGGTTCTGTGACATAAGTGACCAGCCCACTGCCAGTTTGTTGCAGTATTCATCCATCCACAAAATACATATCACTGGAAACATAAAAGCCCCTTCTGATATTCAAACTACAAGTAATCAAACTTCTCTGTAACCACTGATTTAAAAGTTTAAAAGAGTAACTCGAGTTTCTTGCCGGCTCTTCTCGAAGATCCTACTTATTCCGAACCGGTGGTAGAGTACTTAAAAAATATAATAATAATAACAATTGACGATTCAAAAGTATCTGTAACAGATTTATTGAATAAAGATTATTTCTGTCTTTCTTTCTTCTTCGCCGGTGGGCGCTAAGTGCAGTTACGATGCACCGATGCATTCCACTTACTGCATACGCATTCCAAGTCTTAGTCCCAATCAGATACATTGCCAGCCTAACAAGTAACTCACACCTTGTACTAAATACTGTGCTTCGTTCGTAGATCTATGTGTACTCATCAACTGTCTTTGCTTACTTAAAGTACTTATAAAAAAACGTCTAAAGAATTATGGGCAGTACAAACATTTGTATGTTTGTATTGGTCTCAGGTTATTTCGTGTGATATATTTGGGAAAGATATTATAAAAATTGTGCGTCGGTGGCTGTTGCGTTGATGAATTTTGGACTTGGACTGTTGCCTTCTTACCTGGATGTGCAGGTTCAAACCCGCCACTTACCAATGTCTTTCAATTCGAAATAATATGTACGATTAACCGAATCTCTCACGGTGAAGGAAATCATCGTGAGGAAACCTGCTCACGCCTGCGAAGAGTTTCAAAGTTTGTTATATATCGGCACTGGGCCCCGTGGATAATTAAGGCTGTACACTTTTTACGGGTGTCTCTCGGGGACGACTAATGAGATGATGATGATTATGTAAATTTATTTGAGACTACTGTTGTTACAGAGAAGAGTGCATGGAACAAGCCCCTTCCTTTAATTAGGGAAAGATGGCCTAGTTAAAAATAATCATACGCAGCTAAGACACAGATACTGACTGCGGGAATAGGTCATAAGTTTAAAGTAAACCAAAATGTTGCGATATTGCGTGGGATTTCTCTCAGGAAAAATAATCCGAAATGGTTTTATTTGCCAAATAGGTAACTAAAGTCCTGCACAGTGCCTGCTTAATATTTGAACAACTAGTCCACAAAGACCGCTCACAGATCGTGAACTTTCCCTTTAGTTCACTAAACACGAGAAAAACTAGAAAGCGCGAGCAATACCACAAAAGGCGTGAAATATTAATCATTCATTGATAAATTAGAAAAGAACAAAAACAAAGCTTCGCTATTGTAAAACACATTAAATCAAAGACAAACGCGAATAGAGAAGCCCCGTTTTTGTTCTAAAAAGAAAACTGATAACGCATGTAAGATAGCCATTACCGAGTTATCAAGTACTGAAAAAGTCTAACTAAACGTTTAATAATTCAACATAATGATATCACTTAACCGTTTAGGCGTTTCAAGTCGTATGTAACTGTTTATAACAAAAAACGGAATTGTTTCCGTTATTCGATCGTGAATCAACAAAGAGTTCCGTAGATTTGTAATTAGTATTACTTTTAAAGTTTTTTGTATAATTAACAATATCAGGGCAACCCGTGATACTCTATTTTGGAGTTATGGCTTATTCCACGGTAGCAAATTGTGTTACCGTAATAGCCAATCTTGGCAGGCAAGATACAAATAGACTCGATACTGAGTCGTCTAGATAGGTACCACCGCAGTGCCAGATATCATCCCGTGAAACAGGAGTGTTATGCACTTTTGTGTTTCGGGATGAGGGCACTGTAGCTAGTGAAATTACCGGATATAGGAGATCTAACATCTGTTGTCTCGGGTGACGGGCGCAGTGCGGCGTTGATGGAGGAATAACTATCTATTAGTTGTTGGTCTCCTTCAATGCCGCTCTGTCATGGTCTGGCGTATCACTTACCATCAGGTGAGCGTCCAGACCGTCCTGTACAATTATAACATAAAAAAAACCTTAATTATAAGTTGGGTTTAATATGATAGCGTTACGGGTAGAATCTTGTTCTCATTGTCATGTTTTGCCCCTGACTAAGGGATCTCTTACGAGTATAGACAGTACGATTCCTTTTGGCAAACGAACGGATGGCTCATCTGATGGTAAACGACGTCATCGCCCATGTACACTTGCAATACCAGAGCGCAAGGAAATGCATTTCCGGTCTTTTAAGTGGGAATACGCTTTCTTCTTGAAGCTCGCCAGGTCGTACCAAGGAATATTTCAGACGGTGACTGATTCTATCGTTTTGTAGTACGTGGTGAAAAGTTTGGACTAAAGAGTACGGTAGAGGCAAATTAAATTAAAATAAATTACCAGGTATAAGGGACACAACATCTTTTGTCTCATATGACAGGCGTCGTGCGGCATTGATAGAGAATAATAACTGTGTATCAGTTGTTCATCTCCTGCAATACCGCTCTGTCATGGTCAAGCATATCACTTACCATCAGGTGAGCGTCTTGACCGTCATGTTCGCTTCGTAACATTACAAAAAGGTTTTTCATTCGTCAAGGAGGTATTGATAAAATTTCGAATTTTACCTTGATGGACGATGATGGAAAATGGCGGCATGAACGAGTCCGAATAACTGCAGGTTATGACCTCCTTATTAGAGAAGGCCGTATCCTGGATGAATTTCCTCATTGAAGGACAGCCATTATCAATGATCGAAGATCCATGATCGAAGGTGGTTCGATCATCACTACAAAAATCCTCATTTACCTACTTCTTTAAAGCTTTTAGGAAAACAGGACGTTAATCAGTTCGCACACCTGGTGGTAAGTGATACGCCTGACCGTGACAGATGCCGTGTTAAGGGAAATTAAAGCAATCATTATTTTCCAACAACACTGCCCTGCCTCTTTCACACTAATATTTTACGGTACGATAACTGGCACTGGCGTGTTACCTGGACGACTCAGTACCGAATCTACTACCTATTAAATGGAATGAAAAAAAGGTAAACATCATGAAGTACTGGCTGGATAAGCGATTATAGGCGGTCTTGCAACACGCTAACAAAGTACGCAACGCGTAAAATGTAAACCGTCTGCCAACTTGCCTATACTTTATAGAAGCTATTAATTGTGTTCGCCGCCGAAGGAGAGCAATAAAACAAAGATCTGTTATTATGGAGCACGCTTGCGGAGGCTGTTTTGCATGTCCCGCCACAGTGCGCTCGCGCATCGGCTAGGGCTGCCAATTAGTTGAAGTTATTAACTTTATTACCAAAAACAGACTTAAGTGAAAGAGTGTGTGCTTTAGGAAACATTACGCAACTATTCCAGTTTGGTAAGACTGAATGAGCTAGTGGCCTGAAAAGACAGAGAGGATTCTATGTTTGTAAGAGGGCACAGTAACCCGTCGGTCCAGAAAATGAAAATGAAAAGTGTTTATTCAGTTTAGGTCCTTAAAGAACACTCATGAATGTCAAATGAAGCTACCACTGGTTCGAGAGGTAGTTTTCCACTGAGAAGAAACCAGCAAGAAACTCGGTAGTTACTCTTTAAAAAAAAATGTGTTGAATACAGATTCATTTGTAATCAAAATAATTATATAAAGCAAATTATATTACAATTTTTCATATTAAGTATTGGTAAAATATAATAATCTTCAAAAATACTATTAAGCAGTTAAGTATTATATAAATTTAAATAGATGATAACAAAAAAACAAAAGTAGTGCAGGCGTGGAGATCAACATATCCATGTGTTTTTATCATTTATATAATCTTCAATACTATAGTAAGCTTTTTTTATTAAAATCGACTTTACTAAGACTTAAACTTCTGCAGAGGTAAATCAATTACATTTTGTGGTAGCTTATTAAATATTTTAATGCTTAATCCCACAAATGAGTTCCCGACCTTATGCAATCTGGGATTTGGAACGGCAAGACTTTATAGAAACGCAATATTGTGACCACAAAAAAATTACAAATGATTTGCTGACTTTTAAAAAGAGAGAGGTCATGAGAAATATGAGAAGGGGCAGGAGGAAGGAAGATGAAGATGTTTATTTTTTTCAAATATTTTGTTTACGACGTCTTTGGTGTACTGGTTGAGATCTCGTCTACCAACACCAAAGGTTTCGGTTTCAATCTGAGCGGGCAATAAATACATTTGTTATTTATTTATTTATTTTACTAAGGTTTACAGCTTTAAAAAGAAACAATATTTTTTCCTATAGTAACTTACTGCCAATTACAAATTCTCCACAAGAATATTATATATTCATACTGCTTACACTATTATATATACATACTGCTTACACTATTATATTTAACTACTGCATTTACGAGTCAACTCCAAACAAAACTCAGCCTCCAGAAAAGTAAAAACAAAAACACAGATTGATTTACCACTAGGCATGTCACAACTGTATCTCAATTTATTCAATCTATCACTGCTAGACATAGGTCTCCCCCATTTTGCGACAGATGTCCTGGTCCTCCGCTTTTCTCATCCAGCCTCCACCAGCGACCATTGGCGAGTCGTCGGTCCATGAGGCCGGAGGGTGTCCTCGCTTGCCGAGACACGGTCTCCACTCCAGAACTCGACTGCTCCAACGGCCATCGGTTCTGCGACATACGTGACCAGCCCACTTTAACATGCTGATCCGGCGGGCTATGTCGGTAACTTTAGTTCTCTTACGGATTAAATCATTTCTGATCTTATCCCTAAGAGAGACCCCGAGCATAGCTCGCTCCATGGGGTGGTTCTCATGCAACTAACAAAAAAAAATTATAAAATTTGAGAATAACATTACGAAAAGAGGGATTCACATATACTTTTTTTGACAGAAGCCATACTTAAAATACTATTATTATTACACAGACATATGTGATGCATAATAATAATCATATTTTTTATAACATTTTTGACAGATATTAATTATTATTATTATTATTTTCTCCTTGATACAATGACAACCCTTACAATAGCAAATGTTGCATGCATAATGCACACCTTTGCATACGAGAGTGCGTCTATGAGAAAACTTTAATTCCTCACAAATTATGGTATAACGTTGCTCCGGTGATGGTAGAAAGTATGTTTTATTTCCGTTAAGGCGTGAACACTAGACATTTTATCGTTGACTTAGTATGAAAGTTCGTAGAGAGAGCTCGACGGCCGTAGTGGCTAGCAGTCAAAATGAGGTTTATCGTTTGGGATCTACGATGCAACAAAAAGATCCCCCACTCACATACACACACGCACACGCACACGCACACGCTCAGACGCACACGCACACGCACACGACACGCACACGCACACGCACGCACACGCACACGCACTTTTTATTTTAAATTACTCTCATGGTTAGAGGTATCTCATAGGATGAGTAAATGATCGTCCGCTTCCGTTTTCCGCCATCTCTTAAAACAGTATTACTATAATGATACGTCAGCAATTTAGTGCGAGAAAAGGCGAAGTAAAATTATTGTAAGACTGTTTAAAGAGGTGGCCGTAAGCCTAAAATATTGTACGAAACAAGGGATGCATATTTTGACAAAACGCGAATAAGCTTCAAAAGTTACGCGTAGTTTGCGGTGTTGTCCACTGCAGTGCCCTAAGTGCCTTCCAATTACCTAAGCAGCGGCCAGTGCTGCAATTTCATTAGTTCCACAGCGATCCACCTAAGACTTAGGAGTCGTGCCAAAAATGCCCCGTCTCCGTTCTCATTACTTACTTCGAGATCGTTTACACTGCACGACTCAAAAAAAAGAAGTCTACACGTCAAACATATTTGTTTAAATATTTTATTGTGGTAAACGGAAAGTGTCTCCATAGCCGTACTGTACAGGTAGGCCTGTGTGGCATCTACATTGGGATGCTATAGGCTGATCTGAACCGCATGCAAGGTTGCTAGCATAAGTACCATAATATTCTCAATTTTTAGTACTACCAAATTCAGACTCAGAAATATTATTCATATTATATATTCGAAGCAAATTTCGTATAACTTTACGCGGGCACCTCTTCACACAATTTAACAGTCGAAAAGGTTGCCCTTTTTCGACTGTTAAATTGCGTGTTTTACATAGTTCCTTTGGATTAGGTCTGATTTAATGTTTGTGTTAAGTGAGATCACAACTTCCCAAACCGCATGTTAATTAGTTACCAGAGCCCTGTTTTTATTGGACATGATGACCCACACCAGCTAATGATTTTCGAAAAAAAAAATCACCGAAAGATTCAACCAAAACATGTCTTTATTTAAAATAATAATCTTATTTCAAATATAGTTCAGTCGCATCGCTTGGTGTAAAGGATCCTCCCACAGTTTGCGGTTCTCAACAATATACAGGATGCTACTTGTTTACTTACATCGGCACTTACTCAAAACTAGTACGCGGACGGCGATATATTAGCCGGTCGCTTTTTTACTTTGTTGCACGTAAATTCAAATTGTGTTCCATTTGGAACTTTGAGGCGGTACTTGTCATGTTAATTTCAGAAATAACCCAAGTTATATTAGCGACCCTTGTCAGCTTTCTAAACTAATGTGTAGTAGTTTTGGGAAGCCCGTTATCAAACTTTATATTGGATAACGTAGTAGGTACCGGTTAAATGTAAAAATTAAATCCTCGGTAATTTGCTAATTCGTTTATTTAGCATGAACATGCGAATCATTTCTGCAATGATTTTCAAGTCTTTACAATACCCTTTAAATGTCATAATATACATTTGTACATTGTAGCTCTATGTACAATTAGGTACTTTCCACCATCTTCGGTAAAACTTCAAACCTTATTTTTTATCAAAACGCACTTTTTGTATGCTGTTTGATTGATCACTTTTATTTATCAGCAATATCTTACTTTAAAAACAATGAAACCATTAAATATTACATCAAAATTGATTAAGGTGAGTAATGACGTCAAAACTCACTAGTCCCATGTAAAATATATGGAACCGTTATTTTTTGACAGTTCTTAAAAAGTTAATCAACGATTTAGTAGTTTTAAGTCTTAAAGTCTAAACTTAGATAAATTGTTATCTAAGTTTCAAGTACCCAATTGATTCTACAAAAATACGAGTAACAGTGGTCGTAAGAATAATTCCAAATTACTTTTTCAATAACTCGATTCAGTGCGACTTCTCTCTGTTGAATAAATCACACGACTAATCAATTGGCATAAATAGCAGGTAGATGCTTATTCGTTCTCGCTGTCATACTGTCAGATGTTTTGTACCAACCTTATAATTTAGCGCCATGTATTTATCATACATCTTAAGGAGCGATATGACGAAATCTTACTGTGGATAACACTAACATTACTAATAAGAGATTATTTTTTGTTTCAACTCGAATGGACTAGATAACGTTATAAACTACTAGATACCAACGACAATTGTAATTCGTACAAGTTAAAATATTGGCCTCTTAAAAAATAACTCGTCAATGATAAATACTATTCAATAGTTTTATTATTATAATATTTAATTCTTTATTGTACACTGAAATACACAAAAAAAACAAAAAGAAAAGAAAAAGAGGGTACAATGGGCGGCCTTATTGCACATGGCAATTTCTTCCAGGCAACCTTAGGATGGAGAAATCAAATATATATATATATATACGAATATAATAATAAGAAAAGATATTAAATATACCTACGTGGACAAAAATACTCGCACCAGTAAATATAACAAATTAAATACATATATATACAAACCATACATACACACAAATACATATATACACATACATACATAAATAGACACATGTTCTTAAAATCACTGTGATTCTATTGTATTTTATATTAGTTTTTAAATAAATATATTGAATACAAACAAAAAACAAATAATATATTTTTGAACCCGCTGCCTAATTTTTCGTAATTATACCGTAAAGTAAACTTACCTGTAGTTGTTAGATAATAAATAATGATATTGTACTATATATAGTTCATATCTTATAAGACACATTTATTTATTTATAATAGCTACGTCCATTTCATGGTATTTCAGAAATTAATATTGAACATGACATTTTCATATAAAAATTATATTTGTGAAAAAAAAATCACACATTTCTTTCAAAATGGTTTCTGAATTAATGGCGTCGGTGGCTCAGTGGTGCGGACTGTCGCCTTCCTACCGGGAGGGCTGAAGTTCAAATCCCGACACGTACCAATGTATTTTTCGAATTTTCGAAAAATATATGTACGTTATTCGACGCTCTTACGGTGAATGAAAACATCGTGAGGAAACCTTCATGCACGCCTGCGAAGAGATTCGAAGGTTGTGTGTGAAGTCGTCCAATCCGCACTGGGCCCGCGTGGACGACTAAGGCCTAATCACCCTATACGGGTAGGCTCGTGCCCCTCGGTGGGGACGTTTAATGAGCTGATGAGGGTTTCTGAATTTAAGCTAGTAAAAACATAGAAAAGTATATCCACACTATGCCTCGCATGCACCGGCTAATTATGATCTATCATTGTCTCGCGCGCCATTGTAATCGTTGCCAGGAATTTCACAACATAAATAATTTTACACTCCTACTGCTAAACTGAATCAATATAGGTACTGTTTACGGTTAGCGTAAAACTTAATTCGTTGTTTTATCCCATTAATAGTTCGGCCTAGGTAAGTTCGATGCGACGCTATATGACTCTTATCCAGTGATGTGTACTCTATATATGCAAATAAGCAATGCATACTGAATGATTCCCACTTATTCACCCAGTTTCCTCTACAGATTTGAAACCATAGCGTTCTGCTGTCATCAACAGCACTCCATTTGAATGTAAATGATTTATTGTTTTTGCGATAAGTGTCCCTCACTTTGCATACCCTACTCATAATCTCTGTGCACGCCACTTAACAGATTAGGTAAATAGGATTTGTATTTTATAGGTAAGCTATCGACAGTATCTTTACTTAATAAAAGGCTTACAACGAGTCATTGAATATTTGTTTAATTCTTTTTAAATCCAACAAATTATTTATATTCCAGTAACATACACATTGGAAGGCACACCGATATTTATAACAGTTAAAATAACACATTGACAATTTTAGTTATTTCCAAGCCAGTTTTTTGTAAGGTTTCCAAGCTTTTATTATGAACTTCTGTCAGAGGCCACTTCTCTGCGATAACAATTCATTGATATTTTCATATCAAACTACCATTAATAAATCAAACGTATTTGATAATAAACATTCGGATATCTACACAAATCATTCTGCAGATTATATTCAAACGAAGCTGTGGTGTCTATTAGAATTGCTTCAGGGAAAGTGCCCGATCGGAAGCTAGGAAATAGTGCCTAGAAAGTGTAAAACTAAGTGAAATTACACCTACGGTGGTTGCAGACTTAAATGCACACTTTAATTGACTTTTATGTGAATTGTCCACGTAGGTTTACGTGAAAGTGGGGTATATATGCTTTGAAAAATCAGTCAATTCTATGCTCGATTTTTAATTTAAAGAATCAAACTGAGTTAATTATAGAAAATTTGGAGTTTGATTCTGAGTTATCTAAGTAAATATCTACAGCAATCCTTTTGACGTGAAATAGAAGTACTCTGCACTTCTTTGCTTCGGGGATGAGACACTATCGCTAGTTCAACTACTGGGTGCATAAGATCTAACATCTGACATTATGGATGGCGGGCGCAGGGCAGTATTCATTCATACTTATTTTTTTAGGTTATAAGTTCAGGATGTCTAACCATGACCGAGCAGCATTGAAGAAGACTAACAACTGATAGACAGTTATTATCCTCCAACAATGCCGCACTGCGCCCGTCACCCGAGACAACAGGTCTCTTGTAACTGCAGTCCACTCATCTCGAAACACAAAAGTGCACAACAATTCTGTTTCATGGGACAATATTTGGCACTGCGGTGATACCTATCTAGACGAATAAGTATCGAGTCTTCCACTAAAAACAACAACAGCAGGTCAAAGCGATATTTCATGTCGGGCCATCGTTTGCAACTTTTTAAGGCGCTAATACGTCCCCACATGGAATATTGCTCCCACCTTTGGGCAGGTGCGCCTCAATACCAGCTTCTTCCATTTGACCGCAATCAAAGACGCGCTGCTCGTATCGTCAACGATTCGGTTATTTCCGATCGGCTCGATGCTATGGGTTTACGTAGAGATGTGGCCTCGCTCTGCATCCTCTACCGCGTATTTCATGGGGAGTGTTCTGAGGAATTATTCGAACTCGTTCTGGCTGCCACATTTCACCACCGCACTTCGAGGCAAAACTCAAAATTTCATCCTCACCACCTAGATGAATGGAAGTCCTCGACAGTGCGTTTTTGTATTTCTTGCCACGAACGACGAAGTTGTGGAATCAGTTGCTGCCGGAGATATTTCCTGAGCGATACGACCTGGCGACCTTAAAAAAAGAGCGTATTCCCTGCTGAAAGGCCGGCAACGCATTTCAGTGCCCTCTGATATTGAAAATGTATATGGGCGGCGGTGACATTTACCATCAGATGAGCCGTTTGCTCGTTTGCTATAGCATAAAAAAAAGAAACTTTAACAATATTACATTGCATATATCAAACAAAGCAAAATCAAATTTATAGTACTTACAACAGGGATATATTTTTATATAAATAATTCATTCCACTTAAATCTTTTTAACAATGGGATCACCCACACCACAAAGTATAGTATTCATTACTCCACGTGCGCAATAACCCGGATTTATATGCACCGGGCCGGTGCAATCCGGATTTTTATTAAAACATGGCTGCGCGTTAATTTAGCCGGTCCGCTGTAATGGGATGCGTTTTATTAATGCAAGTTTACTGCCTTCACCTTGCTATGGGGATGAGGGTGTTAACAAGGTTTTGTAGCTATTTTCCATAAGATTTGCTAATGAAAAGTGAATCTTTAATGCAGATTACAGAGGTGTGATTTTTAATGTTAATAGTGATTCTAATATTTGCACTAATTATAAAAAATATGTTTTCATTTATTTTGTTTAATTTGTATTAAACTTCTTAATTAAATGTACTAAGGTATACCAATAAAGATGTATGCTGTTTTAAGGAAAAAAAAATACCAAATACCCCAAAAACTTATTTTTTGGTATTGTACAATATGTTTTCGGATAAGACTTTGCCACTGTCTCTTACGTTAGAAGTTCTGTAATAACTTGTGTACTTCAAATAAGGTCTAAACATACACACATGCATGACTATAAAAATATACTTACATAAAACCTACTTTTATTATTCCAGCCAAACACGTCCGCACCGTTCGAGCGATGCCGTCGAAATGAGAACGTGATTGGAATTCGAAGCGACCGGAAGCATGGGCAGCGTACACAGCAGCGCCACCAGCCGGAAGTACAAGAAAAAGGAACCACCACCTCACGCGGAGTCATCCAGGGTTCTGTTCCTGTTGTATCTGATACATCGAACATGGAACGTTGTAGTGGAGCATGTTGACTCTAAGAGTGCAAGGTAAGTCAATTATTATTTATTTCATCATCAGCTCATTATACATCCCCTACCAATAAATGGTATATAGGCCTTAGTCTTCCACGCAGGCCCAGTGCAGATTGGCCGACTTCGCGCACAACCTTGTAATCTCTTCGTATGCATGCGCATGTTTTCTCACGATGTTTTCCTTCGCCCTAAGAGCGTCGGATAAACGTTCATATAATTTCGAAAATTTTAAAAGACATTGGTATGCGGCGGGATTTTAACCTGCACTCTTGGAAGGTAACGTTTTTTTATACATTATACATATTTGCTTGTTATAGCAGTATGGTTTAAGTAAGGCTATCATCCAGCTGAAGAGCACACAGGCAGTGAAATCCCAGAATTTTACTCTTTAGTTTATAAACCCCCGTCGAGGTTGTAGACTTTTCTTAATTACGAAGGTGTTCATTGGATCCACTCTTTGGAGCAGAAATTAGGTTTTTTTTTGTTTTTGTCATACGAATTATAAATATATACATCAAAAGATATCAAAAGCACGATAACTGAAATGCATAATATTTAAGCACACTTTATACAGATAGTAAATATGAAGACCGTAATAACAATCCCATCGAATTATGGTTTCGTTGTTTTTGTAATATTCCTACTCTGTTTTCCGCTGTAGCAGTAATATTTTCACAAGTGCAGTGCTGTATATGACAATAGCGCTTAAACTAGTGTATGGTTTTGTTTTCAATGTGTGATTGTACATAAACAAGTGTAAACCTAATAAATAAAAAGAAACAATAAGAATATACGCAAGCAAACATCGTAAATAATTAAAACCCAACAGTACATCGTTATCAGTACAAATATAATTTTATTACGCCTCCCAGTCATGTCACTATAGTACGGGAGCACACGGTTATAATTATAAATCACTTTATACACAATTTTAATTTAAAGCCCCTGTTATATCACGGGATCCTTTTAAATTACACACAACACGGGTTCACATAAATCTACTGTATTGCGACAGATTTCAATATGGGCACCAATTCTACTAAATTTAAAATGCGCTAATAAGATCGTAATTTAGTCTCAAAAGTGAAATTTTGTACTTATTTGCTCTGTTTTATGGTTTGATTTTAAATGGTGATACTAGTAGAGAATTCATTGTACATAGTATTTATATATTATATTATCTGTGATCAGTGGCGTGCACAGAGATTATGAGTAGGGTATGCAAAGTGAGTAACAGTAATCGAAAAAACAATAAATAATTTGTATTTTTGTCAAATTGAGTGCTGTTGATGACAGCAGATCGCCTATGGTTTAAATCTGTAAAGGAAAGATGGGCGAATAAGTGGGAATAATTTAATACGTTGGCAATTTTCGGGGTTGACTAGACGCACAGGGATGCACTGCTTTTTTATTATTTTATTGTAGGCATTTGGCCACCAACTCGTCTGATGTTAAGCGATGATGCGGTCGAAGATGAATCATGCCTATCTAGGGACAGCCTGTTCACACTTGCCTTGAAGATATCAAGATCATATGCATATATGGATTTCACGCCACTGTCATTGATTCTACTATATAATTACCATTTTAATATTAAAGTAAAATAATAGTAGAATTGAGGCCATGTTATGTAGTCAATATTTGTTAGTGATAATAAGAAAATCTTCGCTGTGGTAAAATGGGCGCACCAATGTATTTAAGCTAAAATTGGGGTTGTCCGACTTAATATTTCATAAATATACACTGATATTTACACAACGCCTCAAATTAAGCGTCCCCACCGAGGGGCACGAGCCTACCCGTATAGGGTGTAGGCCTTAGTCGTCCACGCGAGCCCAGTGCGGGTTGAATGACTTCACACACAACCCTTAAATCTCTTCCCAGGCGTGCGCAGGTTTCCTCACAATGTTTTCCTTCACCGCAAGAGCGTCGGAAAACGTACATATATTTTTCGAAAATCGGAATCCCATTGGTATGTGGCGTACCATTGAGCCACCGATGCTCTCATATTAAGCACGGAGCTTTTAGTATGGGTACTAAACAATAAATAAATATGTGTATATACTTCGTAAACTCAAGCATATAAGTACATAGCAAGACCCAGGACCAATAAAAAAGACATGTTTATACACACAAATGTTTTTTATTGCCCGGGAATCGAACCTGGAACCTTTAACCCATTGAACGCCATAATCCAGACACAATAGCAAATCTATGGTGTCTGGCGTCTTAAGGCATCGGTGGCTTAGGGTTAAAGCCATCTTCTCAATTCTTTGCCTTTAAATATTTAAGTTTCTATTTCATTTTGATATGGTATCAATATTTTTTTGCTTTTAATTTATAAGCCAATATTACTCTATAATAGGTCTCATGACCTATGTATGAGTGTTTAATGAATAAATACTTACATATTTTGTCCGAAATGAAATTCAAATTACGGTTCGATACATAAGCCAACAAAATTAGAAACGAGCCCAGCTTTGTTTGATGACTTTTTGAAAATGTTAGCAAAAGGGAAAGAATTAAATGTTTGATAATCGATTTTACTACAGACATAATAACTCTTTACTAACGGATTAAAAAGTAACAAAAAAACCTCTAACAAAAATATGTTCTGTTTTGATACGCATATGGCATATTTTGATTTTTACACCGTATAATGTCCTGTTACTAGTCCACTGACCTGCCAATCCTTCCATCACGTTTATATTTGCGAGTACATGAAAACCACCTGATCGTCCAATGTTGACATTGGTATTAAGGTTTACGATCTAGTAAACTTAATGATTGACTTTCAAAGAACAAGTTACAGTTAAAATACGAATAATTATAGAGAAACTTCTTTAGTATAAGCGTTTGATAGGTATCGGAAGTAATAAAATCTCTTGATTTTATTAAATACTAGCTTTTGCCCGCGGCTTCGCTCGCATTAAATTCGGGATAACACGGTACTTTCATTTATCACTATACATAGGATTTCCCCTCCCTCCAACTTTAAAGGTTTCGGGGTCAATTTCAGAATTTTTTATTAGCAAAAAATATGTTATAGTGAGCTAACCTTAAAAGATAGACATATGCTGTCGCGGACTTTTTTGTAGAACTTTAAAAGGAGAACAATACTCTCATACATGACTTTTGTGTAACTTTAACCGTTTACGCAGCGTACGCAGCGAAAGCTCCAAGTATGAAAAAATACCCCCGATTTTGAAACATTTTTCATTACTGCTCCGCTTCTATTACTCGTAGCGTGATGATATATAGCCTATAGCCTTCCTCCATAAATAAGCTATCTAACACTGAAAGAATTATTCAAATCGAACCAGTAGTTCCTGAGATTAGCGCGTTCAAACAAACAAACAAACTCTTCAGCTTTATATATTAGTATAGATAAACATGCTGTGTTTCAAAATTATTTTCATTTGCCATTCTTGTAGCATGCGCAAGTTTTTATTTATGGTGGAAATTAGTTGCAAAGTAGTTGCCATTTATGGTGCAAATTTTTTGACGTAGACACCTACGGACTCAACCGACGATTTGCGATAACTGACTAGTTGGATAAGGAAAACGGAGGAACATGATTTGATGAACCATTTGGTATAATGGTTGAGACATCGGCTATTACAGAAAAGACCTCTGGATTTTTCACTTCATAAAACTTCTAACTTCATTAGAAGATGAATATTCTCCTTTCCATATTCCAGGTGGCGAGGTTCCCACACTGTGCCCAGCTCCGGCGAAGGTCTGGCGAGACGGTTCGACTCTGTCAGTATGGCCGATTCCGACCTTGGTTCCTGCTACTCCAGTTGCAGTTGCAGCTACTGCCGTTTGCGGGAGTGTGCTCAGGATTGTGTCAGGTATGCACTTATGTGTATTTTCTAATAGCAATTAAGTTAAATTTTAACAAACCCGCCCTAAATGTACAACTGAAGTGCACGGTTCTTCTCACACAACATGGCTACTGGGAGATGCTAAGAGGTTCAAATAAATTAATAAGTCTATAATTTCCGAAATCTAAGATACGGTACCGATGCGAATTGATCGGTGTTGTCTTCTATTATCCGTAGTTTGTACCCGGGACTGACGCCTGACATGCCTTCCGAGGTACATGTAGATAAATATCATCAAATATATGATAACAGCAAATGACGATTCAAAAGTATCTGTAAAATATTTATTTGAATAAATTTATTTAGAGTTTGTTGATATTTTCCGGTCACCCACAACTGAACGCGCTAGTCCATTGTTACAATACAATACCAGTGGAGGCATACTCCGAGACATCACAATCCATTGTAAATCTATTGATTGTAAATCTATTAATCATTCTGAGCTAAATGTCCTGGCCCTCCGTTTCTTTCACTCAGCTTTTACATTTAGCCATCCACGAATGAATTGTACGTAAACTTCATTAGTGTTAAGCATTAACCCGGTTGTTTTCTTTTCTCCAGGTATGTAGGAGTCGAAGAATAATTCATCACCTTCCAACCACAATATAAAAATGAAAAGTGTTTATCCAACACATAAATTACATTTCTGATTGTGTGGATCTCTAGCGGATAAAAGTTTGACCAAGCATCTCAAATATTCAGACCTTTGTCATTAAAGCTGTAACCAAGCACAATTAATATGCGATTATGGAATCACCACTAAGTTCGCTGTTCAACAAGAGAGCACGATAGAGATTTTGATATTATACTATTACACATGAGATGAGCAATTTATTGTTTATAAGTATTACACCCACATGATATAAGTAGGAATAACACTTCAATATAAAATGATAGAAGTAGATAATACAATCATACAAGTTTTTATTCAAATTCTTAGTCTCCAGACATAACGTCTTCAATCCACTGCAGATCAAATTTATCTCCAAATACCTTCCCTTATCAAAGAGCAGTCCGGTGCGTGTTGGTGGGTCTACAGAATTCCTTTAGTTAATAGCATGATGCTCCACATGGAACTCAGATTACGTAGATATCAAAATTTGTATATTTCAATCCCTTAAACCTTTCCATAGATATAGGATATAATTACTAGCGCGCTAATTCTAAATCTATAACCCCTCCAGTCATCGTCGCTGCGTTGATAAGAAAATTCAAGAGAAAGAAACGTTTATTTCTATCACAGAATACTATCATTTCCCTAAAATTTAAATCCAAACACACAGAAAACGTATACTATTCAAAATGAGCCATGGTAATGGAGACACCATAACGCGGGAGTAAAAGAGAATGAGAGTCAGAGTTCAGTAAATACGATAATCTTCCTGTTTTTCATTTAATCAGCAGCGAGAAGCAAAATTATTTTTTATAACATTCTGAAGTAGTTTTAATCCGTTCAATATTTGCCCAGCACATATCCGAATAAACCAATCCAATTTCATCAAGTGTGGTGGTATTTGTGAACGCAATCCATTAGATTGAGAATATTTGCTCGAACTGCCGAGTTGCCTCCAGGGAGGTCGTTTGACTTCGGATTACCCGCTTCTTAATGACATGAGTGCTGAGGCATGCAATCGAGATGCTCTGATTATTTAATCACAATTAATTATTGAGAACAATATTAAGGAGCAAGGTTTGCTGGTTAAAATTATTCACGGTGTTCATTATATCTGTTTCTTTGGCCATAATCGCTATCTTTTTGGTATCTGTAAGTGAAACCATTATAATTGCAGACTAATATAAGTATCCACTGCTGATAGATGGCTTCCCCTGTTGACCGAATCCTACTAGACAAAATCCATCGACTTCCCAGCATCTTGACCAGGTCATTGAACCATAAGACTTATTTAAAATATTTTCCGCTTTTATATTTGGAAGAATCCTTAATCTTTAGATCAGTAGGTACTCGTTATAATTTGTATTTGTTTATTTGATAATATCATAAGTTGTTTAAATTATGCAAGCAACTTCAACGACTGGGTTAGCACAATTTCTTTTTTATTTTACCGCCGCACAATAAATTCACTAACCTTTCGCAGGTCGCAAATAAACCACAGCGTAACACGTAGAATTTTAATTGCAACCATAAATCATGGGGCAAAAGCGCGAAAATTGCACGGAAAGTTAATTTGATGACAATCTGCCCGTGCCATCGGAACATTCGGAAGTTTTTATATCAATCATGACAATGATCTGAGATTTGTAATGAGGTGAAAGTGTCATGTTTGAGACGGGATTCAAAAATGCTCTTAATTTTTCTGTCACATTGATAAATGGCGCTCTGACTGAATTTCGCTTTACTTTTGAATGCAGTTTAATAACTATAATTCCGTAATTTTTTATTTGCTATTCTATCTTTATTGAGTCTTAATAGTTATAGGTATAAACCATTACGTCAACTTTGAACCAGTTCATATTTCGAAGCTAAAGGTGGATCTTTCTGCAAATTTCAGACATACCCACAGACATCCGAATATACAATTAGGCTGGACAAGCCGCTAAGTTTATAGGCAGTCCCAGTGTCGCAATTTCTTTTCGGTTCTTACCTGTGAAAAGTTATTAAATTTTCTTGGTAAATTTACTGATTCATTGCGATGATGGCATGTTACAATTGCACAGGATGGCATTTTGGAAAAAAACGGTAATTTCTTCTAATATTCGTGCGTCTTGACTCGTCTCACAGAGCGTAAACTGGCAGCCTGTGTATGCTCGTTGAGCTTACATTTGTCGCACTTTAAACGCGGCTTGCCCCATCTCCTGTATTGGGAAATCTGTGGACATACCTGTTCCATTATCTGATTGGCGATGCCCGCATTGCTTCAAATCGAGCACTCCTTAGTAAAGACTCAAAAGCACTTGGATATCTAGAAGATCCGCTCAAAAGGATTTCTTAGATGTCTTTTTGTATTAGACCAGCTATTTCATACGTGAATTATGTGTATAATATTTTCTAATGTGTATAAATTGTGATAATATAATAACTGTCTAATATTTTCTAATATTAGACCGCGTCTCGGCAAGCGTAGCGTAGGACGCCCTCCGGACCGACGACTTGCGAAAGGTCGCTGGTGGAGGCTGGATGAGGAAAGCGGAGGACCGGGATATCTGGCGCAAAATTGGGGAGATCTATGTCCAGCAGTGGACTGCGATAGGTTGAATAGGGATATTGTTTATAAAGACGAAATGACTAAATGAGAACTTTGACTGGGTTCAAAATTCTTATACCTACGTTGGGAATGAGAGTTAATTAAGAAATATATTAGGTAAATTTCAAAGTACTCTTATGATTTATATACTTATCGATACTTTTTTTCAAATTAGATGGCGGATTTTTTATGTTAAAGTGTACAGGAGGACCGTCAAGACGCTCACCTGACGGTAAGTGATACGCCTAACTATCACAGAACGGCATTGAAGGAGACCAACAACTGATAGACAGTTATTATTCTCCGTCAATGCCACACTGCGCTCGACACCAGAGACAACAGATGTTAGGTCTCTTACACCCAGTAATTTCACTCATCATCCCAAAATACAAAAGTGCATGACATTCGTGTTTCACGGGATATTCTTTATCTGGCACTGCGGTGGTACCTACCTAGACGACTCGGTATCGAGTCTACCACCTAAAATAAGTTATCAGTAAAATAAATCGTTCGTAATGGAACCCTACCTTTCGTCCATTTGCCATCTTTCAATTAAGTTTTCTTTATTGATGTGTTTAGTGTTTTGTATTTATAACTTAGAAAGGGATAAATACTGAAACATATCAATCGCTACGTGTTTTTATACATTGGTATATTTTTTAATTTATTTTATTTTATTGGAGAACATGTAGATAATATTCTAATACAATAATTAAAGTACGATCAGAAACGCATCATCAGGGCGTCATTTAATATCAGATGCGTTTACCGGTAACCACCCCCAATCATCGTCAGCTTATTAAACGTCCCCACCGAGGGCTTGAGACTACCCGTAAAGAATGCATAGACTTTAGTTGTCCACGCAGGCCCAGTGCGGATTGGCTGATTATAAGCTGTTGATAATGATGAATCCAGTAATAAAAGTTGTAAGAAACGACACGTACAAAAACTATTACATCTCTCGTATCCTTTAACGATGATTGTTACGTGTTTATATATTTTCTCGTATCTCATAAGTTGCCAGTTGAAATAATGGCTGTAAAAGTCATAAAGGTCTCTGCCTTTTAGGGCAATATCTTTTTACTTGTGTGAATACATACCACTATGTTGTTACCAAATATTACTGTGGGTACATCCTTTTTTTAAGGTTATTTAGTTATTAGTCTTGTAATTTAATATGTTCGGAAGTCTCACATTTGATTGACGATCGTTTAAGCAACCACCCCAATGATCAGTCATCAGATGTACAAGTGAGTTCATGCGTTGTATACGGTTGTATAGTACCCATATTACAGGCTGAATGCTGAGTTTGGGACTAGATGGGCGCTGTGTGTACGTCAGTGGGTATTTATTTATTGTTAAATTTTCTCTCCGCTGTCAGTGAACCATGCCTCGCTTGCTCACATCTGGCGCAAAGAAAACAATTAAATTCCTTGCAACTGAGGCCGGGCTATGTGTAGTGAAGCAGAAACGGTGGTTATCGGACCCGCTTTACTCGGTCTGTGTTTCAGTTCTAGTAACTTTTTATCAAAAAGGTAGCATATCTGACTTACTCTCTTTAACCTGCTGCCGTCTGCTACTGGAAATAGGTTCCTCACATTTGGGCCAGATAGCCTCCACCAGCGACTTTTCGCAAGTTGTCTGTCTTTTGGGCTGTAGGCACAGACATCCGAATATACAATTAGACTGGACAAGCCGCCAAGTTTATAGGCAGTCCCAGTGTCGCAATTTCTTTTCGGGTTCTTATCTGTGAAAAGTTATTATATTTCTTGGTAAATTTACTGATTCATTGCGATGATGGCATGTTACAATTGCACAGGATGGCATTTTGGGAAAAAACGGTAATTTCTTCTAATATTCGTCCGTCTTGACTCGTCTCACAGAGCTTAAACTGGCAGCCAGTGTATGCTCGTTGAGCTTACATTTGTCGCACTTAAAAACGCGGCTTGCCCCATCTCCTGTATTGGGAAATCTGTGGCTGTAGGGTTATGAAAGTTACAGTATTGCAAATATTGTTCTCCCTTTTTTATGCAATATAGGTATTTTATTAGTAACTAGCTAAACAGAAAACCCACTAAGGGAATAGGGGTAGGTGATAAATGTCTCCTATTTTTAGTTAATTGAAATGAATATTACAGAATTATAGTGTTATTGTCAATAACAGAACAGTAATAAAATTTCACTGCAAATTAAAATCCGTTTTTGATATATTACAAATATTCACAAAAGGGGATTTTGTATCCTTTTATAGTGATATCAGTTGTTGGATAACCTACAGAGCACCGTGGAGATAATGGAAAAACACATCACTAGAATGAAGTGGGCCCTTAGTTCAGGCTCTCAAGAGCTCTTTTGATACTTTACATTTCTAAATCTTTAATTAATAAACATTAAAAAAATAAAGCAGGTAGGGACAATATTAAATTAAAACCATAACAGTAACCGAGTAAATACCGATTGAGCGAAGAGTATAGGATATTGTGGACATTGAGTGGCGCGAGAGATTGCAGCGGGAAACACTTAAAGCGAGTTCTAGACCGATATTAACCCTGGAGAGATATCTGGAGTGGGTCTATGAGAACCTGTACCAAAGCTAGACCTCTATCTGGAATAGGGTTGTGAACTGATAGATAAAATGAGCTACTTTTTACTATGTCAAATTTTCACGAAGTTCAGGTGTCAAATGACAGTTTTTTGGTAATAAAAATAAAGACTCGATTTAGGCTCCATAAATGGATAAATATTTCGTTTGAGGTCTGAGGTTTGATATCTATTTCAGAACCCAGTTAACATCCCAAATTGTATTGTTCCTAAAAGAAAGGCTTTACATAAGTATGCTTAAGTTCAGTAAGTTAATAGAATAGTGTTGATTATCCCAACTACTTTTCGTGTGAACCAGATTTTATAACTTTATTGAAGTTTCGTTTATTTTTTTGTATGAAATATAAACACTTATGTTAACTCTATTTTATACTACTTTTAAAGTATATCGCATGAATCGACCAGAATGCTTTAGCTCGACAGGAATGATGTCATAAGCACTTTATAAGCCGAAATTGGTTAAATAGATTTTTACGTTGACTCTGACATTGACCAGAGGCTGTGTTACAGGCTTCAGGGTCTTCTGGGTAATTACGAGTAGTCTTTATACCTACTAAATATCTGCTAACCGACAAAGTACCCAAGTTATAAGAGAAACTGTAGAAATAAGTAAATTTTGAATTATAACAAAGAATGTTTCCCTTCAATCTGTTGCAGTCCACTGCTAGACATAAGTCTTCCCCTATTTTGCGCAAGATATCCCGATCCTCCGCTTTTCTCATCCAGCCTCCCCCTGCAACCTTTCGCAAGTCGTCGGTCCATCAGGCTGTAGGCGAATTACGCTACACTTGCCTGCGCTTATATAAAATTTATTATAAAATAATTTGCTCACTCCTTATTTATGTATTTTTAAGGAGTTATAGGCAGGATTTCGGGTTTTTATAAATAACCGTAAATTTGTTTTAAGCGCCATCTAGCGGCGAAGCTCTTGACTACCAAGTTCGTTCTAAATTCCATGGCTAGCGCTATCTTGTAGCATGCTTTTACAATGCTTTCAATGATGTTGGTGAAGTTTTGATACAATGGTTAGATGTCCATACCATCGCTATCAAATTTTTGTATTATTTAATATTCACAGAAACGATGAAAATATTTACTAAAATTGGAAATAGTATATCCAATTTATGCCAAACTCTCCATAATCCCAAACACAAATCAAAACTTTGGAAAGTTTATCGAAGTTTGAATAAATATTAGGTATTTTAAGTCCTGCTGCGGCACGTTTACTATAATTAGATAGTTATTAATACTTTTTACTAACAAAATAATACGGACCGGTGGTTTGAATCAAATATATTTTAATTTTATCAATTTACCGAGAGAAGTCATTATTTTTCAACTGCCTGTTTTAGTCTCATTAACGTACTCGTAGAAAATACAACGTTACAAACGAAGCAATACCAAGTTCCTCTTTGTTCCACAATAATTATATTCCAAGAAACATTTGTATAGTCGATATCGTGAAATGTTTTTCACTCACAATAGCATTTCTCGGAACGTTGTCGGTTTGATTCTCGTGAAAGCTCAGTGATACAATACGCTATTTGCTCAATCGCCCTTTATTCTGCACTAGCTTCCTCCCGCGACATTGCATGGAAATCAATATATAAAGTAAATAAAGTCGCCTTAATTATTTCGTAAATAATACATCATAAATAAGTTATAAAATGCGTCAGTATGCAATAATCCCGTCAAAATTGGTTCAGACATTCCTGAGAGCAGAAAAATAAACAATGAATAAACATAAGTTATTATAAGATAGTTATTATTCTTCATCAATGCCGCACTGCGCCAGTTACCCGAGACAACAGATGTAAGGTCTCTTTTACCCGGTAATTTCACTAGCTACAGTGCCCTCACCCTGAAACACAAAAGTGACAAACAAAAGACTACGACAAGACTTACATACATTTATACCGCGGTTGAACTGTGCTTGTGTACGACCAATTTGGAGTAGCGATTGAGACGTCGGCTGCTACACCAAGGGTTCCGGGTTCGATCCCCGGGCAGTGCAAACATTTGTGTGCGTTAACATATCTATTTGTAATGTTCTATGTATAATATGAATGTATTAACAAAATAATGTATATAAGTATGTTTATCCGTTGTTTACCCATAATACAGGCTTCACGGTTACTTGGGGCTAGATGGCGCTGTGTGAATGTCAGTGGGTATTTATTTATTTTTATTCCAACAATCAGCATAGACTTCTCACATTACACAAACAAAGGAGCACATCAAAACAAACCTTGCAGTCAAAATTGTTTTCACAGAACATTAGTCTGTCAGTAGACCAATTCTATTGTACGTCTGTCATTTAGGTTCTCATGAGATATGATCGGCTTGTTGGCATAATGAGGAGTCACCTTGAGGCTGTTTGTATGGCAATTGGTTACATTTCCTTGTGAAGTAGTATCCATCTTTTTCTACTATTCAACCTATGGTAGTTCACTGCTGGACATAGGTCTCCCCCATTTTGCACCAGATATCTTCTCCACGCTATTCGAGGTGTATTGTCCCTTAGCCTAGTCTTGTGAGACGCGTGGGCTGAGTTGTGGTGTTTACCATGGAACTTAGATAAACAATTAATTAATTAAATATACAATCACGAAGTCAACCAGAAAATGACACATACGTAGTCATTGTTATATTTGAAACATAAAAGTATTCATTTAAAATTTGACTTTAACGCGACATTGAAAGGGTATAAAATCAAAAGCACGAGTATACTACTATACTATCATTATGACATGTAGCGAGCGACGAGATTTTGAATGAAAATTCTGCCCAACTGACGCTTCAGTTTTTCCATCTCTTTACTACGCAGGCCACGTTATTTTCAGTTTTTTTCTCAGCTTTGTTGACAAATGCAAGACAAAAGTCTTTATATTTGTTGCTATCCACACAAAAAAACACTGAATTTTGACACGGCTCTGTTGTCAGCAAGACTCTGTCCGTATTTTTATACATCCATATTGTTGCCCCTTAAATTAACATGCCCAGTCAAATATGTTTTTTGCATAGAATGCTATGACGGTAACTTTAGGTTGGCGCGTTCGTTTCAATTCAACCATCAAGAGCTTAAGCAACATCATGCCTATTAAGTAGTTCCATATAAAGAATCCACGTTTCAAACCTATAATTGAACCTTGAAAAAAAGTCTACATTAGGTACCAAAAGGCCTGCCGTATTAGCGCGATGCGTACCACAACGGGACACCTTGATTGGTAGCACGCCGTTTGCTACGCCCCTACCATGCTTTCTCTAATCAATACATTTCTCATTGTCATCATTAGCTCATTAAACGTCCCCACCGAAGGGCACGAGCCTACCCGTATGGGGTGATTAGGCCTTAGTCGTCCACGCGGGCCCAGTGCGTGTAAGACGACTTCTCGCACAACCTTTCAATCGCTTCGTAGGCGTGCGCACGTTTCCTCACGATGTTTTCTTTCACCGAAAGAGCGTCGGATTACGTACATATAATTTCGGAAATTCGAAAACACATTGGTACGTGTCGGGATTTGAAACTGCGCCCTCCCGGTCTGAAGGCAACAGTCCACACCATTAAGCCACTGACGCTCACATTATTATTTAAAATATACGTTTTTAATATTGAGCGATAAAAATATGAGAACCTTCAGTAAGGCCCACAGTAGCAATCGAAGTCGAGTAATCAATGGAGACGTGGGAGGTTATTCTGACTTTTTTAGGTTTTCTTTAAAAGTCATTAAATTATTTGCAATGCATTCAAATGGCAACTATCATACAATCAATATGAAATACGATTTATAAGGTTATAATATTTTTCATTATAAAATATATATTATACTTACCATAAAAAAGTAATTTAAATTTGTCTATCAAAGACATCAACGTGTCAGTGAAATCTAAATTTGTATGCGCCGGCGCATATTCCAGCAAAAGATATCAACGACTCAGTCCAAGTGCTTATCGAAGTAATATAACTCTAATTACTCAGATGTTTCATACAAAGTAAATTATCGTATAATTTCATCTTTATGTTATGAAACACTAACATTCACATAAAATTTATTGATGGCTGAAAGTTTTTATTAAAATAATGACGATGTTTTTATTCTTTGAAATTTGAAACAGAATTAAATTGAACTTTCCATTATTATATTTCATGTAAACAATACTCTCGTATATTATAAAGATAGCATTACGAGATAATTATCCTTGTATTGAGAAAAACTAATTACGAAACTAAGAAAAAAAACCTTTGATAAATATTTTTGGTATTAGCTCACCAAAGGCACTTTCAAGCGTCACTTACTATTGTCTCATAGTTCCTTTTTTTTTTGCTGAGTTCCTAATTAATGTGGCATATTTATATGGAAATTTCAAACGTAAATCCATGTCAATATAATAACGTTACAATCTCGCATTGTCTCGACATCGTATCGGTATCGTTTCACTATCGTTAAACAGAATACAACTGAAAGCATCGGCCAAGTTCACCGTCGCGGTCAGTACCGCAGGCACAGTGCGCCGATGCGCCCGCGCCGCGTGTTGTACTTGTGAAAGTGTGTGTTCAGTTCACGTGTTGTGTTGTTGTTGTTGTGTTTTGTCTGTGTTGTTTTATTGAAGGTGAGTTATTTTAAATTAATATTATAAGAGTTTCGGTGGCTCAATGGTGTGGACAGTCGCCTGCCTACCGGGAGGACTGAGGTTCAAATCCCGACACGTACCAATGTGTTTTCGTATTTTCGAAAATATATGTACGTTATCCGACGCTCTTACGGTGAAGGAAAACATCGTGAGGAAACCTTCATGCATGCCTGCGAAGAGATTCGAATGTTGCGTGTGAAGTCGTCCAACCCGCACTGTGCCCGCGTGGACGACTAAGGCCTAATCACCCTATACAGGTAGGCTCGTGCCCCTCGGTGGGACGTTTAATGAGCTGATGATGATGAATATTATAAGGACTTCTTGTTCTTTTCATTGAGTTTAGAATGATAAAAGTTATTGATATGAACCTGCTATTTTTGGTATCGGAACATAACTTTGAGTATTTTATAGATATACTTATGCATAATGATATTGAAACAGTTTGAATAGTAATGATAGGTAAGTTGAACTAAATTATTCAATTAAATTATAGCAAAACAGTAATACCTACGGTTAGATGATTAAGTAATACGAAGTATTTAAAAATAGCTTAATTTATAATGTGAAAATTTACTCATTAATATGTTTACCTTGTTTAAGGCCAAAATAAAATAAACACTAATTTGTTTTTTTTAATTACCTTTATAATTAAAGTGAATATCACAAAAACTTCCTTTATAAACTTTTTTACTATCCCTTAACTTACGGCATCCTACTACTTTGCAGCTGCTGCATAAATTATCAAGTAGAGACAAACATATAATTTACAATACATTATAATATGTGATAAATGATCTTGATAATATCTTAATTTGTAACTTGGTTGAAAATAAATGTATTATTATTATTGTAAATATAAATAAGAAAAAAAATACAATGGAACACCTACACTATGATTTCATTTTCACATCTACATAGGTGTGTACCTTTCTTTTGTAAGGAAGGCACGTGTAATTAGAAATCATAACTGTTTTGTTTCTCCTTATATTAAAATTGATAAGCAGGTCAGCCAAAAGATGTTTTCTATAATATACTTTTGACAATTTGAAAGTAGGTTTACTCAATAACTTTGCGTATGATTTTAATGAATTGTCTACAATTTTAAGTATAAAAATACTTGACGTAACATTTAGTTGCTACATAACCTATTAAAAATACGTAGGTAATAATTTCTCCCCAAGACGTAGGTTTTCCATTACAAAAAACATATGTGCAATTGGAGTTTATCTAAATGCCATACTTACTCCCACGGATGCCCTAACTTGTTATAAAGTCATTTTCCATTAGGTACTAAGTTTAAACTTGAAATTATAAAGAAAATCTCGATAATTGCAGTTTCACTAGCATCCGATAGATATAATGACATGAAACTAGTTTGAACCAGTTTCATGACATTAAAAGTATATAGAATTATGTGTTAGTTGAATGGTGATTGCCAATGCATCGAGTGCTCGTCACCAGGATACCATTATATAGACGTTTTTTCAATATAATAGTAGGCCACATATGTAATTTTTATGTTGCGTGATAACAATGTAAAATGGAGTAAGGCCATAGCAGAATGGTATCTAAGAGACGGAAAAAGAAATCCAGGAAGACGAAACATGAAATTGGAAGATGACCTTAAACATACTGTGGGTGCAAAATAGAGAGGGATCACAAGTGACAGAGAACAATGAAAGTTTTAGAAGGAAGCCTATGTCAACAGGAACACACTGGACATACTGTAACTTTTAATTTCAGAATAAAAGGCTTTATTATTATGTAATTTCATCTAACTTAAACTAAAACTTATTCACTGTAGGTACTTCATGTATGTGTTATGCACATATTAGTATTTTCTTATTGACAATCACATAGCGCCATCTATCTCCAAACAAAATATAAGGCTGTAATATGGATACTAAACAACGAATAAACATACTTATAGTATATAAATATCCTTTTTTGTAAATACATACATTTATACATAGAAAACAGCAAGACCAATATATGTATACAGAAATGTTTCTGAAGGCAAATTCTCGCACTGCCTGGTGATCAACCGGGAAGCCGACGTCTTAACCATTACACCAGATGGGTCGTCAAATCTATGTACAATGTATATAAAAGTATATTTATTCACAAGATAAGTAATATATAAGTATGTTTATCCGTTATATAGTAAATATAATAAAAGCATCTTGCTTGATAGAGCTGTCTGAATGTCAGTGGCTATTTATTTATTAATACTGCTGCCTAATAATTGACTGTAGAACCCTTAATGATATTACACCAACGTCAACGCCAGCAAAAATATTATACAAAATTGTAAACATTTGTTTAAGTTGTAGGACCTCTTAACCATGTAAAAAGTGTGTATTGTCTATACCTATGAGGGTGGCATTTAAATTTAAAGAATAAATAAAAATAAATAAATATCCACTGACATTCACACAGCGCCATCTAGCCCCAAGTTAGGCGTGAAAGCTGTATTATTGGTACTAAACAACGGATAATACTTATATATATATATATATATATCATCATCATCATCATCATCATCAGCTCATTAAACGTCCCCACCGAGGGGCACGAGCCTACCCGTATAGGGTGATTAGGCCTTAGTCGTCCACGCGGGCCCAGTGCGGATTGACGACTTCACACACAACCTTCGAATCTCTTCGCAGGCGTGCATGAAGATTTCCTCACGATGTTTTCCTTCACCGTAAGAGCGTCGGATAACGTACATATATTTTCGAAAATACATTGGTACGTGTCGGGATTTGAACCTCAGCCCTCCCGGTAGGAAGGCGACAGTCCACACCACTGAGCCACCGACGCTCTTTATCTATATATATGTAAATACATACATATAATACATAGAAAACAGCCAGACCATTACAAACAGACATGTTCATGCACACAAATGTTTGTACCGCCCGGGGATCGAACCCCTCGAAGGGTTTCCTTAGTGTTGCAGTCGTCCTCTCAACCGCAATACCAAATGGGTTGTCAAGAATAAACCCTCCTTAAATATAAAGAAAAAAAAACCATTAATGACATCTTTACCAATCCAATGTAATGATATTTGTCTTCGAAACAAGACATGTAGGATATGATATATGATATGATATATGTGGTCATTACTACACCATATGATACATAGCAAAAAATAATCGTATGCAAAGAAGTATCAATAAATTTCACTTATATTTGCATGAATATTTAAAACGAGAACATATGAGAACTTTCAAATCACGTGTCACGATAAAAAAACCGATGGCGGTTCTTAGATGAGAGAGACTTAGCAAACTTTATATAGCTCTCTAGTTGGGAAAAGCATAGGTTAGGAGCATAACGACCCATTTGGTGTAGCGGTTGAGACGTCGGCTGTAACACCTAGGGTTCCGGTTCGGAACCCCGGGCAGTACAAACATTTGTGTGCATGAACATGTCTGTTTCTAATAGTCTAGGTGTTTTCTATGTATAATATGTATATATTTACAGAAAAATATATTATAAGTATGTTTATCTGTTGATTAGTACCATAATACAGGCTTCACGATTAACTTAGGGCTAGATGGCGCTGTGTGAATATCAGTGGATATTTATTTATAACTTTTAACACTACTCGTTGGGCTCTTTGCAGATAGAGAAGGTGGGATTTTGCGGCACTTCCTCAAACCTGCATACAATACGAAATAACTGATTGAGCTAATGCGAAGTAAACTGTTTTAAGAGTAAAAAATAACGTATTAATAAATACTACAATTTACACGTAGGTATAATTTAAATCGATAGTATAATAAATAATTATACGAGTATATAAAAGATAATAATAATAATAAATATCCATTGACATTGACACAGCGCCATCTAGCCCCAAGTTAAGCGTGAAGCCTGTATTATGGGTACTAAACAACGGATAAATATACTTAAATACTTTTTTTTTTTTTTCGTAAATACATACATATCATACATAGAAAACACCCAGACCATTACAAACAGACATGTTCATGCACACAAATGTTTGTACTGCCCGGGGATCGAACCCGGAACCCTTGGTGTTGCAGCCGACCTCTCAACCGCAACACCAAATGGGTCGTCAGATAACAGTAGCCGATTAACAACAGGTTTTCTTCTGGTTACTATATCCAAAAATAGCATTTCTCTAGGTGCATTGTGTTATTTGTCTCGAATCCCATCGGTGATGTGAAATCATTTCTCCTATAGCTTTCTTGGTAGCAAGCAGGGCAATATCATTTCACATGCGCCTGCGAACAAGTACCTGTTTGTTATGTTCTCGAAAATGCTTGAATATACCAGAATGTGCCGTTACGTAAACTTCACGTCTATTTTACGTTTTTTTTACTTTAAATTGGTTTACTCTTAAACACGGTCTATCCTAGTGGCAGAGATGTGATCTTAGATGGAGCGAGCTTCCTTAGAAAGCACTTACCTATTCGATTTTTTAGTTATATATAGTTAACTAGTGTAAATGAGTGTAATGCTATGCTTACGTCACAGGTATGCAACTAAATTGACGGAAATATTTCAGAATTTGCGATTATAAAGTACCGTCACCATTTAACGTTGTACATGTTTTGCTTGATTTTCCGTTAAATACGAATTCTCAATAGGTTAAACTACAGTTTCATCTAGTCCCTTAAATTAAATAATGACAGGTGGACAACTAATAATAACGTAAGCAAGATCTGGAGTGTGCAGGTTCAAATTCCGCCACGTATGTGCCAATTTCGAATTTTTAAATGATATGTACGTTCACCCGACGCTCTTACGGTGAAGGAAAATATCGTGTGCAAACGTGCGCACGCCTGCGAAAAGATTCGACGGTTGAGCGTGAGGGCGGCCAATCCGCATTGGGCTCGTGTGGACGACTAAGGCCTATACACCCTTTACGGATACCCTCGTTAGGGACATCATAATGAGCTGATTAAAGATTGTTAACGAACTCATTAATCCTTCTGTACGAAGTGAATGTGAGGTATCACATGTGATTCTACTGCTCTTTTAGCAACCTACGAAATAAAAACAAAAACAAGAATGCAAAACTGCATAATGGATTTCTGGAAAATAGGTCGGCATATTTCGCCGCTGTATAAATGACTTCAAACATATAATTTTAACGAAATTACGCAGACTCAAACCGGCCCTGAGGCGTTCGGTGACTATTTCGAGATGGCACTTAAATTTTAATGTATGACCATTTGGTTTTTTTCGGTGCATTTTAAAACTGATGCATTCTTGTGCTTTACGAATGTTTAACCATTATCGTAAATGTCCAGATTGTTATAATTTTAGTTGATTTTTAATAATGAATTTTATTGATGGTTAACAATATTTGTTGAGGTTAATTTTCTTACGGTGAAGGAAAACATCGTGAAGGAACCTTCATGCACGCCTGCGAAGAGATTGGAAGGTTGTGTGTGAAGTCGTCCAATCCGCTGGGCCCGCGTGGACGACTAAGGCCTAATCACCCTATACGGTTAGGCTCGTGCCCCTCGGTGGGGACGTTTAATGAGCTGATGATGATGATTTTCATACACGTATTGGTTAAGATATTAAGAAAGCTGAATGAAGGTTCCAAAGAAACGATCCCTAGTAGCTTACTTCCATCTGCTGCCAGTAGTGTTGCTTTGTCCGATTTGTTTTAAATCGGGACATCAGGCCAAAAAAATCGGGACTTAAGGTTGCAAATCGGGACAGGTAACAATAAAAAAAAATTGTCGTGCCATTTTTTATTTGACAGAAATGTCATTAGTAGAAGTTACTAAGCGTTTCATCTTCTTCTTAGCGTGTCGAAGGCTAACACACATTCAAATTTTAGCGGCCCAGAAAGCAGCCACAGCGACAGCATTATCTGACGCTGTCATTAGGTCCTCCCGCGTGCAGCTGGAAGGGCACGCCGGGCACGATGTCAGATGGGCCATTCATCTGATTTTCATCTTTAATTAATCGGGACATTTAGCGTCCCGATCGAGACACGTCCTCAGACCCCTGCAAATCGGGACGGCCCGCGCATATAAGAATACCTGGCAACACTAGCTACCATCGACCTTGACCAGGTCATCGACCTGTTAAATAAAAAATTCACAGCTTCACCGCGCAAGTGGCGTGCTCATATGGCCCTAAGCCTTAAGATAATTACCCATAAAAGCAACAGTAGATTGAAATACAATTGTCACTGCCTCTATTAAATGCATCCTGACATCTTTAAAAAAAAAAGCATGAACTCTTTTAACCTTTCGACCGCCTACGTCGTCTGTACATGACAATCACTGGCGTGCCCTATACGCCAACGGTACCTATACGTGACAAAAAACCTCTCGCAAATGTAAAATAAACATGTTGATAAACAATTAGTGGTTACCAATGATGTAAAAAGTATAGATTCGTGATATGCTCACAAAAACAATCGATAAAAGTGTTCCGAATGCGGTGACAACACACACATGCACATATTTCGAATGAGCGTACATTTACCTAAACAAAAGAGTACAAACTGTACTCTCTTCGGCGGTTCGTTTTTGAGGCACGGATGGCACCTTTATATATACAGAATATCATTGATGCTTATTATATTTTTCGTAGGTATTTTTATTTTTTATGCTGTGGCGTCCAGTGCACGGCAATGCGTTTATAGCGTGGCGTTCAATAGGTACGGGTCGGCAAATGAGCGGCGGTGTCACCTACCATCAAGTGAATCGTATGCTTGTTTGTCACTTGTTCAATAAATAAAAAAACGTGGATGTCGTAAAGGCACTATGTGACTTTGTACGATTTTTCCATTTTGATTTTGACATTGCAGACTGAATCACCTGATTGTCTGAAAAGAAAGGTGAAATCTTACTTTGGAAAGTAGCCGCTGGCCCTTGCTTAAATATATCGAGAGTAGGTAGTTGTCAAGACCAATCTTTAACCCGCGTGTTTGGTTACAGCTCAATCTCCTTGGGCTGAACAAACCAGGCCTGTGCCCTGCAGTGGGTCTGCGTTATAGGTTGATAATTATTAATGAAATAATATTAATTATTTAATTCCATTCCATAGAGCGTCGGTGGCTCAGTGGTGTGGACTGTCGCCTTCCTACCGGGAGGGCTGAGGTTCAAATCCCGACACGTACCAATGTATTTTCGAATTTTCGAAAAATATATGTACGTTATCCGACGCTCTTACGGTAAAGGAAAGCATCGTGAGGAAACCTTCATGCACGCCTGCGAAGAGATTCGAAGTTGTGTGTGAAGTCGTCCAATCCGCTCTGGCCCGCGTGGACGACTAAGCCTAATCACCCTATACGGTTAGGCTCGTGCCCCTCGGTGGGGACGTTAATGAGCTGTGATGATGATGATGATTTAATTCCATTAGTATATAACAATGGTCCATGTGATGTACTGGGTGTTACTTAGTAGAAAGAAATACATATAATAAAACTTGTACACAATAACAGTATATTCACGGACGGTTAGTCGAAAATGTATATGCCATGTAATTGCATAAACTTTTTACACCTGATCATGGAAAATCGGCAATACTTAACAGTATTTTCAACGCTATCGCTTGGAAATGGATTTTACGGAGAAATTTTATGAAACGAGACCATGTTTTTATGTATTTTCTATTCATACTATTTCATTTACACTCTAATAAAAGCTTGCTGGACCAGCAAGTTGATGATCCTATATCGCAGAGGCTGTTGAAGCAGACGAGCAGACACGTCTTGGTAAGCGTAGCGTTTTACGCTCGGTTCGGATGGAACGGCTATTGGAAATTGTAGAAGAAACTAAATGAGGAAGACAACCCAAGTCTTTTATTTGTGTAGATTCCAGGAATTTATATATTTATTGGTCTGACAACAAAGGTGTTCCCACGATATCGAGTGTACTAAAATTCAACAACTAATATTTATTTCCTACGCAGATAAATGAAATAAAAACAATATACTTCAGCTTACTACTTCAACGGATCGCTCTCCAAATGTAAATGCATCGTCGGTAATTAACTGGAGTTTAAAAATATCGAAACCGGTTATTAATTCGGAAGTTGAAAGAAAACCGTTAGACATGAATAAAACATTACCAATTTGCGCTCAGTTGCGTAACAGTTAGATGTAACGTTACATGCTGATTCGGATATACGGTATTACGGTGATACGTCTAGGTAGGCACCACCGCAGTGCCAGATATCGTCCAAATCAAATAAGAGTGTTTTGCACTTTTGTGTTTCAGGATGAGTGCACTGTAGCTAGTGAAATTAACGGGTATAAGAGACCTAGCATCTGTTGTCTCGGGTGACGGGCGCAGTGCGGCATTGATGGAGAATAATAACTGTCTATCGTTTGTTGGTCTCCTTGCCGCTCTGTCATGGTTAAGCGTATCACTTACCATCAGGTGAGCGTCCTGACCGTCCTATACAATTATAATATTTAAAATAAAGGTTTTTAATCCAAAAGCTGAGATAATTCTAATATACTGCATGAATACTTAAAAGAATTTAAAGATTCTGTCATATAGATAAATATCTACAGACAATCACAAGGCGCCATCTAGCCTCAATTCAAGGTACTTGTACAACGGGTACTACCACGGATAAACATACTTAAATACTTTTTTAAAATGTTAGTACATAAATATTATATATATAATAGCCCTGAAGTCAAACCTGGAATATATGACTTATCAACCACCAGACTAAAGAGTTATATGAAAAAATTTGCTAACAAAAAAAGCTTTATNTATGATATATGTGGTCATTACTACACCATATGATACATAGCAAAAAATAATCGTATGCAAAGAAGTATCAATAAATTTCACTTATATTTGCATGAATATTTAAAACGAGAACATATGAGAACTTTCAAATCACGTGTCACGATAAAAAAACCGATGGCGGTTCTTAGATGAGAGAGACTTAGCAAACTTTATATAGCTCTCTAGTTGGGAAAAGCATAGGTTAGGAGCATAACGACCCATTTGGTGTAGCGGTTGAGACGTCGGCTGTAACACCTAGGGTTCCGGTTCAAACCCCGGGCAGTACAAACATTTGTGTGCATGAACATGTCTGTTTCTAATAGTCTAGGTGTTTTCTATGTATAATATGTATATATTTACAGAAAAATATATTATAAGTATGTTTATCCGTTGATTAGTACCATAATACAGGCTTCACGCTTAACTTAGGCTAGATGGCGCTGTGTGAATATCAGTGGATATTTATTTATAACTTTTAACACTACTCGTTGGGCTCTTTGCAGATAGAGAAGGGGATTTTGCGGCACTTCCTCAAACCTGCATACAATACGAAATAACTGATTGAGCTAATGCGAAGTAAACTGTTTTAAGAGTAAAAAATAACGTATTAATAAATACTACAATTTACACGTAGGTATAATTTAAATCGATAGTATAATAAATAATTATACGAGTATATAAAAGATAATAATAATAATAAATATCCATTGACATTGACACAGCGCCATCTAGCCCCAAGTTAAGCGTGAAGCCTGTTTTATGGGTACTAAACAACGGATAAATATACTTAAATACTTTTTTTTTTTTTTCGTAAATACATACATATCATACATAGAAAACACCCAGACCATTACAAACAGACATGTTCATGCACACAAATGTTTGTACTGCCCGGGGATCGAACCCGGAACCCTTGGTGTTGCAGCCGACCTCTCAACCGCAACACCAAATGGGTCGTCAGATAACAGTAGCCGATTAACAACAGGTTTTCTTCTGGTTACTATATCCAAAAATAGCATTTCTCTAGGTGCATTGTGTTATTTCTCTCGAATCCCATCGGTGATGTGAAATCATTTCTCCTATAGCTTTCTTGGTAGCAAGCAGGGCAATATCATTTCACATGCGCCTGCGAACAAGTACCTGTTTGTTATGTTCTCGAAAATGCTTGAATATACCAGAATGTGCCGTTACGTAAACTTCACGTCTATTTTACGTTTTTTTACTTTAAATTGGTTTACTCTTAAACACGGTCTATCCTAGTGGCAGAGATGTGATCTTAGATGGAGCGAGCTTCCTTAGAAAGCACTTACCTATTCGATTTTTTAGTTATATATAGTTAACTAGTGTAAATGAGTGTAATGCTATGCTTACGTCACAGGTATGCAACTAATTGACGGAAATATTTCAGAATTTGCGATTATAAAGTACCGTCACCATTTAACGTTGTACATGTTTTGCTTGATTTTCCGTTAAATACGAATTCTCAATAGGTTAAACTACAGTTTCATCTAGTCCCTTAAATTAAATAATGACAGGTGGACAACTAATAATAACGTAAGCAAGATCTGGAGTGTGCAGGTTCAAATTCCGCCACGTATGTGCCAATTTCGAATTTTTTAAATGATATGTACGTTCACCCGACGCTCTTACGGTGAAGGAAAATATCGTGTGCAAACGTGCGCACGCCTGCGAAAAGATTCGACGGTTGAGCGTGAGGGCGGCCAATCCGCATTGGGCTCGTGTGGACGACTAAGGCCTATACACCCTTTACGGATACCCCTCGTTAGGGACATCATAATGAGCTTATTAGAGATTGTTAACGAACTCATTAATCCTTCTGTACGAAGTGAATGTGAGGTATCACATGTGATTCTACTGCTCTTTTAGCAACCTACGAAATAAAAACAAAAACAAGAATGCAAAACTGCATAATGGATTTCTGGAAAATAGGTCGGCATATTTCGCCGCTGTATAAATGACTTCAAACATATAATTTTAACGAAATTACGCAGTCTCAAACCGGCCCTGAGGCGTTCGGTGACTATTTCGAGATGGCACTTAAATTTTAATGTATGACCATTTGGTTTTTTTCGGTGCATTTTAAAACTGATGCATTCTTGTGCTTTACGAATGTTTAACCATTATCGTAAATGTCCAGATTGTTATAATTTTAGTTGATTTTTAATAATGAATTTTATTGATGGTTAACAATATTTGTTGAGGTTAATTTTCTTACGGTGAAGGAAAACATCGTGAAGGAACCTTCATGCACGCCTGCGAAGAGATTGGAAGGTTGTGTGTGAAGTCGTCCAATCCGCTGGGCCCGCGTGGACGACTAAGGCCTAATCACCCTATACGGTTAGGCTCGTGCCCCTCGGTGGGGACGTTTAATGAGCTGATGATGATGATTTTCATACACGTATTGGTTAAGATATTAAGAAAGCTGAATGAAGGTTCTAATGATGTCCAATGAACCCTAGTAGCTTACTTCCATCTGCTGCCAGTAGTGTTGCTAGGTCCGATTTGTTTTCAATCGGGACATCAAGCCAAAAAAATCGGGACTTAAGGTTGCAAATCGGGACAGGTAACAATAAAAAAAATTGTCGTGCCATTTTTTATTGACAGAAATGTCATTAGTAGAAGTTACGAAGCGTTTCATCTGATTTTCATCTTTAATTAATCGGGACATTTAGCGTCCCGATCGAGACACGTCCTCAGACCCCTGCAAATCGGGACGGCCCGCGCATATAAGAATACCTGGCAACACTAGCTACCATCGACCTTGACCAGGTCATCGACCTGTTAAATAAAAAATTCACAGCTTCACCGGGCAAGTGGCGTGCTCATATGGCCCTAAGCCTTAAGATAATTACCCATAAAAGCAACAGTAGATTAAAATACAATTGTCACTGCCTCTATTAAATGCATCCTGACATCTTTCAAAAAAAGAGCATAAACTCTTTTAACTTTTCGACCGCCTACGTCGTCTGTACATGACAATCACTTGCGTGCCCTATACGCCAACGGTACCTATACGTGACAAAAACCTCTCGCAAATGTAAAATAAACATGTTGATAAACAATTAGTGGTTACCAATGATGTAAAAAGTATAGATTCGTGATATGCTCACAAAACAATCGATAAAAGTGTTCCGAATGCAGTGACAACACACATGCACATATTTCGAATGAGCGTACATTTACCTAAACAAAAGAGTACAAACTGTACTCTCTTCGGCGGTTCGTTTTTGAGGCACGGATGGCACCTTTATATATACATAATATCATTGATGCTTATTATATTTTTCTAGGTATTTTCATTTTGCTGTGGCGTCCAGTGCACGGCAATGCGTTTATAGCGTGGCGTTCAATAGGTACGGGTCGGCAAATGAGCGGCGGTGTCACCTACCATCAAGTGAATCGTATGCTTGTTTGTCACTTGTTCAATAAATAAAAAACGTGGATGTCGTAAAAGGCACTATGTGACTTTGTACGATTTTTCCCATTTTGATTTTGACATTGCAGACTGAATCACCTGATTGTCTGAAAAGAAAGGTGAAATCTTACTTTGGAAAGTAGCCGCTGGCCCTTGCTTAAATATATCGAGAGTAGGTAGTTGTCAAGACAATCCGCATTTAACCCGCGTGTTTGGTTACAGCTCAATCTCCTTGGGCTGAACAAACCAGGCCTGTGCCCTGCAGTGGGTCTGCGTTATAGGTTGATAATTATTAATGAAATAATATTAATTATTTAATTCCATTCCATAGAGCGTCGGTGGCTCAGTGGTGTGGACTGTCGCCTTCCTACCGGGAGGGCTGAGGTTCAAATCCCGACACGTACCAATGTATTTTCGAATTTTCGAAAAATATATGTACGTTATCCGACGCTCTTACGGTGAAGGAAAACATCGTGAGGAAACCTTCATGCACGCCTGCGAAGAGATTCGAAGGTTGTGTGTGAAGTCGTCCAATCCGCTCTGGGCCCGCGTGGACGACTAAGGCCTAATCACCCTATACGGTTAGGCTCGTGCCCCTCGGTGGGGACGTTTAATGAGCTGATGATGATGATGATGATTTAATTCCATTAGTATATAACAATGGTCCATGTGATGTACTGGGTGTTACTTAGTAGAAAGAAATACATATAATAAAACTTGTACACAATAACAGTATATTCACGGACGGTTAGTCGAAAATGTATATGCCATGTAATTGCAATTTCATAAACTTTTTACACCTGATCATGGAAAATCGGCAATACTTAACAGTATTTTCAACGCTATCGCTTGGAAATGGATTTTACGGAGAAATTTTATGAAACGAGACCATGTTTTTATGTATTTTCTATTCATACTATTTCATTTACACTCTAATAAAAGCTTGCTGGACCAGCAAGTTGATGATCCTATATCGCAGAGGCTGTTGAAGCAGACGAGCAGACACGTCTTGGTAAGCGTAGCGTTATTTACGCTCGGTTCGGATGGAACGGCTATTTGGAAAATTGTAGAAGGAAACTAAATGAGGAAGACAACCCAAGTCTTTTATTTGTGTAGAATCCAGGAATTTATATATTTATTGGTCTGACAACAAAGGTGTTCCCACGATATCGAGTGTACTAAAATTCAACAACTAATATTTATTTCCTACGCATATAAATGAAATAAAAACAATATACTTCAGCTTACTACTTCAACGGATCGCTCTCCAAATGTAAATGCATCGTCGGTAATTAACTGGTGTATTTAAAAATATCGAAACCGGTTATTAATTCGGAAGTTGAAAGAAAACCGTTAGACATGAATAAAACATTACCAATTTGCGCTCAGTTGCGTAACAGTTAGATGTAACGTTACATGCTGATTCGGATATACGGTATTACGGTGATACGTCTAGGTAGGCACCACCGCAGTGCCAGATATCGTCCAAATCAAATAAGAGTGTTTTGCACTTTTGTGTTTCAGGATGAGTGCACTGTAGCTAGTGAAATTAACGGGTATAAGAGACCTAGCATCTGTTGTCTCGGGTGACGGGCGCAGTGCGGCATTGATGGAGAATAATAACTGTCTATCGTTTGTTGGTCTCCTTGCCGCTGTCATGGTTAAGCGTATCACTTACCATCAGGTGAGCGTCCTGACCGTCCTGTACAATTATAATATTTAAAAAAAACGTTTTAAATCCAAAAGCTGAGATAATTCTAATATACTGCATGAATACTTAAAAGAATTTAAAGATTCTGTCATATAGATAAATATCTACAGACAATCACAAGGCACCATCTAGCCTCAATTCAAGGTACTTGTACAACGGGTACTACCACGGATAAAAACAATATACTTCACTTAAATACTTTTTTAAAATGTTAGTTCATAAATATTATATATATAATAGCCCTGAAGTCAAACCTGGAATAGCTGACTTATCAACCACCAGACTACAGAGTATATGAAAAAATTTTGCTAACAAAAAAAGCTTTATTAAAAGATGTGGAATAATTCATTCTTGTCTAAGACTAGTTATTTATTAGTATCTGTATGTTTTTGCCTTCTCTTTATTAAGCTCGTATCGTGAGGAAAATACTGTTTTTTGGCGGACTCCACAGGAAACAATCTAGAATATTTATTTTGCTCACATTGCATATTTAACTTATCAGTACGTAGGTATTTTTGTCCTTTATACTTGTATTACTTATAATGCGTTCCAAGCGTTTTTCTTTATTCCACACACAAATATTAAGTTGTTATGACATTTTTTTCTGGGAATCTTTTATTTTTTTCTAAATTGCACTGAAATTTTATAAGGTAACTGCTAGAATAATCATTTTTTACAACACATCGCATATTGATGATGTTAACAAGTGCAAAGCTGTTGGCACACGCATCGCATTTTTTCATATTATCGTCGGACACTTCCCCGAGCCAACACGATCGCCACATATTACCATAACTCGTGAGCGCATACATTATAGATTTTCTCCTATAGAAATTTATAATGTTACGTAAATATCGCTTTTTCTTATATCTTGATGATTTACTGGTGTTTCCAAAAAGTTCAAATCAGTAATATTTTGAGTAATATTGATTTTAAAGCTATTCCGGTTGTAATTTAAACCTAATTCTGACTTGATCAACTCATTAGAGACAATGAATAAGATTGTCGGCGTAGGTATCTGAATCTCAATGATTATGGAAATGGTTGAGCCTTAGTTATAAGTCACGCAGCACAAATATTTGTATTTTTTATGATGTGTGTATTAAGATAAAAGTGTTTCTCTGTTGCTAATTACTTATAAGAGTATTACAGACGAAATACTTAGGGTTAGACAACGCTGGAAAAGTCAGATTCAAAATATATTATTTGAATCAGATGTTCTGCTGGTTTTGAAGGAAAAAATATGGCATTGCGCTTATAAAATGTTTCAGAGGGCGTTATTTGTTTAAACTCACATAAGCCTGTGGAATTGACAAATTTTCTTTGTACACCCAAGAAACGAAATAAAAGCGATCTGTACATGTAAAAATATTTCCGAAATTGTTTCAACATTCAAACGATGTAAATCTTCCAGTTTCATTGGCAGAACTCACTCATTTCCTACTTTCTACGACAACTTTCTTTGATTTAAGGATGTAAAAAGATTACGGATCGAGATAACGTTAGCTCTTTACTTTCAAACAAGAATTGTTTAAATTTAGCATATACGATATAATGTACGAAAAGTATGAAATATATTTTTTTTTAAAAGTCGCTTTTATTTCCTTCCACATTCTTGAACTCAATTTCAAGATCAAACATCAAGTTGGTATTTACAAAATATTTTTAAATTGCAATGATCCAATATCCTCTTGATACATTTGGCTACTACGGATGATTAATTAGGGTTTCTCATTTCTCGATCTTTTTTATTTCTCGGAGCACGAGAATTCTCGACCACTATTTCCCGGGAATTCTCTGGTTGTCGAGAAATATTGAAAAGCTCAAAACATAGGTATTTGATTTAACAATAAAACTATACTTTTTATGCAATATTCAACATTTATCAATGACCAACGTTTATTTTTAGTTTCATGTGAGTTTAATTTAACTATAGAAAACTTTAATTAAGCGAAAAAACTCTAGCGAGATCTTCTTATCTTTTTCTTCTTTCGTCTTTTTCTTTGAAAAAAAAAACAAATAAAATATCTTCTAAAACAATGTCATCATGTCACCACAATGAACTTAGTACCTTACATACTAAATAGTTTATTTTAGTCTCAGTCTGTACTACAAACTTTTCATTACGTAGCATAAACGACAGTTTATTCCTTATAAAAAATAACAATCAGACTAGCTTAATAATTACGAGTTACAGTAAGGTACATGTTCCTTAGTTTAGTCTTTGTATCAACTTTTCAATATTTGTTATAAGTAAATGGAGTCTTTCTTTACGTAAGTTAACATGAAAATCTAATAAATCATTAAAAATCTTAAGACCAATTACAATCACAATTTAAAGCGGAAACTGCTTCAAAAGCTAACCCACAATGTCACGTTATCATTAAGAAAATAAGCTGGGTCTTCCTGAGAGGAACTCAAATCTTAATAATTACAACGACCGTGTGAAATATCAAATTTCGGTGCCCTCCTCTAATAGGACAAATTATTTCATTTAATTTCGCGACGCGTGGCAGAGCCGCAACGAGAACGCAAGCGCGTTATCAAGTTTTTTATTTTTTGACTGAATTTCTCGATTTCTCGATTTCTCGGCCACTTTTTTCTCGTCTCGAGTAAGGCAAAATTTCCCGGGAATTCTCGGTTCGAGAATTCTCGAAGAGAAACCCTATGATTAATCTTTGCTTATTCCATGTTTTGTAAAGAAAGGATTCTTTTGTTGTTAAAATAAATATGTGTGCTATGGTCACGAATATGGCCTATAATATTATCCAACTTGAAATTTAACGACCCATCTTCCTAGCACTCCAACATTGCTTGTCGCGTTCAAGTGGTTATCCAGTTATTCCTTCTAAGAATCAAGAGCAATGAATCCGATAGCACAATACAGTTAGCTGTCATTTTAAGTACCGTATTTTCTAGGTACTAGGATTCACATTCGAGTGGTCTTGTACAAAAATATGTCGAGATTACAAGATATAAAGTCGGAATGCCGAAGAATCGCGCGGAACGTTGAAACGTCTGGCGCGAAAACGGCAGGTGACGACTAGAATATACTAGAAAGATGGCTGAAATTAGATGTTACTGTATGTTACTTTACAAGTTTTGACACATAAAATACTTGAAGGTCGTAACATCCTTACATACATCGACTTTGAGGCAGAGCCACCTGGCCCTTATTGAAATAAAGGAGCTTGAAATTTGGGTACCAAACAGCGGGTAAGAAAATAAATTTAATATTAATATGGTTTATAGGCCTTAGTCTTCCACGTAGGCCCCGTGCGGATTGGCCGATCTCACGCACAACCTTTGAATTTATTCGTAGGCATGCGGAGGTTTCCTCATGGTGTTTTCCTTCACCGTATGCGTAGCTTCGAATAAACGTACATTAAATTTCGAAAATACACTGGTACGTGGCGGGATTTCAACCTGCGCTCGCCAGATCGGAAGGCAACAGTTCACACTTGATCAGTATTAAGTCAGTATCAAGGTTAAGTACAGGTGGTAGAACCTAGTGAATACTATACTATACTCAACGATCATCATCATCATCAGCTCATTAAACGTCCCCACCGAGGGGCACGAGCCTACCCGTATAGGGTGATTAGGCCTTAGTCGTCCACGCGGGCCCAGTGCGGATTGGACGACTTCACACACAACCTTCGAATCTCTTCGCAGGCGTGCATGAAGGTTTCCTCACGATGTTTTCCTTCACCGTAAGAGCGTCGGATAACGTACATATATTTTTCGAAAATTCGAAAATACATTGGTACGTGTCGGGATTTGAACCTCAGCCCTCCCGGTAGGAAGGCGACAGTCCACACCACTGAGCCACCGACGCTCTACTGAGCCACCGACGCTCTACTCAACGATAGTCTACAATTAAAAATAATAATCCATTACAAAATAACGATCACAGCCGTTAAATTAAACGATGTTATGTTTTCAATTACGTTGCCTTCGTTAAATAAACACAACAGGGTAACCGTTGCTTGTTATTCCTAACATTGATAATTATCCATCAATATTTTATAACAATACTAGTGTTAAAAGCTTACCGATATAATGAAACTGTATTGGTTATAAATATTAAATTCATAACGAATGTAACGCGCAATGGAGTGAGCTATGCTTCGAGTCTCTCTTAGGGATAAGATCAGAAATGATTTAATCCATAAGAGAACTAAAGTTACCGCCACAGTCCACCGGATCAGCAAGTTGAAGTGGCAGTGGGCTAATCACGTATGTCACAGAACCGATTTCCATTGGAGCAGACGAGTTTTGGAGTTGAGACCGCGTCTTGGCAAGCGTAGCGTAGGACACCCTCCGGCCCGATGTACCGACGACTTGCGAATGGTCGCTGGTAGAGGCTGGATGAGGAAAGCGGAGGACCGGGATATCTAGCGCAAAATGGGGGAGACCTATGTCATGGTCTGGCGTATGACTTACCATCAGGTGAACGTCCAGACCGTCCTGTACACTTATAACATAAAAAAGGATAAAGAATACTATATATATAATCTGTCCAATTTATTTTCAATTCTATTCTCTGGCTAAAATACATTGTATACTAACTTAGTAAAATAATTTAAAATATACATATTTAACATTTTAAAAATAAATGTTGAAATTTTAATGATTGATTTCATCATTTTTTTGCCTCATCAGCTCAGCTCATGAAACGTCCCCACCGAGGGGCACGAGCCTACCCGTATTGGGTGATTAGGCCTTAGTCGTCCACGCGGGCCCAGTCCAGTTTTTTTGCCTAAAACATTATTATTGAAGTAACCAGGTAAAACTTACCTTATTATTCGAAATAAAGATAACCCTTAAAGGACAAGCACAGACGGTAGGTATTATTATCGATCGTGTTGTAAAATAACCGCAAGGAAATTGCTCCTGACCATGTACAGTCAACACCATAAATAGATGAACTAGTCAAGCAACCGGCCAGCCGGTAAATTTCAAAAACTTAAAACTGACGACCCGTGCTAAGACGGTACATTACAATTTTACCACCTCTACTTCTCACAACACCTGAGACAACAGATTAGGGGTCTTATATCCGGTAGTTTAGTAAAATTCACCTAGTGAACTACAGTGTCCTCATCCCCAAACACAGAAGTGTAAAACATTTCTATTTTTGGGGACGATATCTGGCACTGTGGTGGTACCAATCTATGTGTATGTGAGTATGTACGTGTGTGTAATAATAATATCCACTGACATTCACACAGCGCCATCTAGCCCCAAGTTAAGCGTGAAGCCTGTATTATGGATACTAAACAACGGATAAACATACTTATATACTTTTTGTAAATACATGTATATTATACATAGAAAACAACCAGACCATTACAAACAGACATGTTCATGCACACAAATGTTTGTACTGCCCGGGGATCGAATCCGGAACCCTTGGTGTTGCAGCCGACGTTCAACCGCAACACCGAATGGGTCGTCAAATGTATGTTGAACTGATCATTCTTTTCAAATCTATTATCGTATCAGAATTGCACTTATATTGTTGACTGTACTAGATACCAACGTTTATAAAGTCAATTGCATGGGTGGACTCACTACGACAACGATATCAAGTTTTTCTTCATTTTAACGCAAATCTCGATGCTAAGTGTATTCTTAGGTAGTATCATCATCATCAGCTCATTAAACGTCCCCACCGAGGGGCACGAGCCTACCTGTATGCATACTACCTACCTAGAGCGTCGGTGGCTCAATTGTGTGGACTGTCGCCTTCCTACCGGGAGGGCTGAGGTTCAAATCCCGACACGTACCATGTGTTTTCGAATTTTCGAAAATATATATACGTTATCCGATGCTCTTACGGTGAAGGAAAACATCATGAGGAAACCTTCATGCACGCCTGCGAAGAGATTCAAAGGTTGTGTGTGAAGTCGTCCAATCCGCACTGGGCCCGCGTGGACGACTATGGCCTAATCACCCTATACGGGTAGGCTCGTGCCCCTCGGTGGGGACGTTTATTGAGCTGATGATGATGATATCTGTTCTAACCATATATATAATACTCTTCCTAAAAATATCCATGGAATTGCTACAATGGTCTCATATCCAAAAACGTTACTAATTAATTGCATATTTCGAATCTCTTCGAAATTCGTTTAAATTTCGAATTCCTAATTTAAATGTGGAATGTTTTAAAGCAGACCAATAGCAGGGAAACACGGCTGCAACGTTATTCCGCACGGAATCTTGAACGGTGCCGACAAATCGCAGGAGCCGAGACCGTTACTCGCGTAAATGCTGACGACACTCGGTCCAATTAGCCGGTGGCAGTGTTATACATAAACTTGTTCCATATTTGATTTTTTTTTAATTATACAACTTTGTATCAAAAAAAAATCCAGTTCAGGCCAGTATTGATACCGTTTGTAAACATTTGTAATACCTTGAAGGTATGTGTACAGCGTCGATGGCTTAATGGTGTAAACTGTTGCCCTCCTACCGGGAGGGTCGAGGTTCTAATCCCGCCACGTACCAATGTGTTTTTGAATTTTCGAAATTATATGTACATTATCCGATTCTCTTACGGTGAAGGAAAACATCATGAGGAAACCTGCGCACGCCTGCGAAGAGATTCAAAGGTTGTGCGTGAAGTAAACAAACCCGCACTGGGCCCGCGTGGATGACGAAGGCCTAATGACCCTATACGGGTAGGCCCATGCCCCTCGGTGAGGACGTTTAATGAGCTGATGAAGATGATAATGATGTAGGTATGTAATTTATATGTTGACTTTTATACAACTTCAGTACTAAACAAGAACAACATATGAAAATAAAATTAATACAAGTCCTTACTTACTTAATTATGGTACTTGTAGTCGAGCTGGAAGTTATACTGAAAGCAGGTTAACATCCAATTTATATGTAGGTATAAAGCTTTAGAGAATAAAAGCCAGCAATGGTAAATTTACGTTTAATAATAATATAATTTTATTCAACAAGTTCTCATTCTTAAACGGTAAAACTTTGATTACGCTGTAAATTAACATTGAAGAAACAATAAAAATGCATGCATATTTATGATCGCCTTTTAAAATACCCATCAAATAAATTGACAGCAAACGTTAGTGACCGTCCCGCCATCTTTATTAAAAATAAATTAAAATCCGATAATGGCGGATCCGAAGACCATAGACTAAATGCCACAGATTATAAATGAATTATACCGATAATCACAGCACTTTCTAATGCGAATGTTTATAAAGTATGTGGAATGTTATGGTACAAGCAGCTTCCGTATATGATAATAATATAATATTTTTAATATTTGTATACTTAGTTGAGCGTCGGTGGCTCAGTGGTGTGGACTGTCGCCTTCCTACCGGGAGGGCTGAGGTTCAAATCCCGACACGTACCAATGTATATTCGAATTTTCGAAAAATATATGTACGTTATCCGACGCTCTTACGGTGAAGGAAAACATCGTGAGGAAACCTTCATGCACGCCTGCGAAGAGATTCGAAGGTTGTGTGTGAAGTCGTCCAATCCGCACTGGGCCCGCGTGGACGACTAAGGCCTAATCACCCTATACGGGTAGGCTCGTGCCCCTCGGTGGGGACGTTTAATGAGCTGATATTGATACTTAGTTGAAAACAACTCTTATTTACAACTAGCTGCAGCATGCCGCAGTTTCACTCGCGTAACTTTCGAAAGAATTTGGGAATAATATTATAATTATAGCCTATCATAATACATAGGTTACTGCTATGTGAGCTTTATTGGTGTAAAGTTTTATCGAAATCTATTAAGCTAAATGTGAAGAAGTAGTAACAACAGTATACTATCAAAGAAATAGCATATGTTTTAAACCGTTAAGAATTTTACAACAATATCGCTCACAAAGGAATGGAATTCTTTGCCTCCGTATGTGTTCCCCGATTATTACAACCTGGCCGTCTTCAAGGCAAGAGTGAATAGGCTATTTCTAAGCAGGCATGATCCATCTTCGGCCACATCATCACTTACCATCAGGTGAGATGACGGTCAAATGTCTGCCTATAAAGGATAAAAAAAAAACATAGGAGCGATAGTATTGTAAAATTCTTCTAAACTTTAATCTGAATCTTTTTAGAAGATGTAGCAATTACACATGTATAAACATTATAATATTTGTGCGATTATATGTTAATCTTTTCGTTCTTTCGAGCGATGAACTGTCCATTCATTGATTTTAGAAGTTTATAATATTTATGAAAAACAGACTTAGTACATTATAATAGGGCTATTTATTAATATATACAGTCTCTATATACCGAGTCCTTTAATCTTTTAATACTCAGAAATCAAAACCAAAAAAATAAAGAAACGAGCGACAGGCCTGTTACAAAAACTGGATGAATATAAAATTTTAAAAAACTCCTTAGTTTTTTTCTTTCGAAGTGACTACTGCTGTTGGCCGCAGATGGCCTTTACAGCTTCACCGGGCAATTAGCGAGCGCAGATGTTTCTAATGTCCTTAGGTATATAAGAAGGTGTTGTATGTGTCCGTTTAGTATAGTTAAGAATAAATAAAAGCTAATGTAATGTAAATTTTGTGCCTCATAAAGACACACATTTTTAAAATGTCACAAACAGTACCTAATGAAATTAAGCACAAAAACAAAAATATGATTTTAAGTGTACAATGAATGTACATTGGCAGCTGATTTTATCAGCGAATTTTAAAATATCTGTAAAATTAAATAGCTTGCATGTGATCCTTTGGGACGGCCGTTTTATCAGGAAAAGAAACACTACGCTTTTATGACATTGAAAAGTGCGAAATTTCTCCCGATAAACCACGCTAATATGTTCCGCTTAATATTTGAAGCCGCGAGCCAAGAGATATTAATTGCCGTAATTTGCATTAGTTTAGAAAGAAAATCATTTTAGAAAGTCACGTGGGCCGGTTCACGTAACTTAATTACAATATCGTGATTTACTTGAATATGTTACGCCATATTTGTAACGGTTAAGTACTTGTGGCGATTTTGATTTGATCTTGATGAGTTGTAAAATGCAAGCAGTGTTCCCACCTTAGCCCTTTTGTAGCTAGATGTAGCACTATTTTTTTTTTTTTTTTTTTTTTTTTTTTTTTTTTTTACGATTTAGCCCGAAGAGCAATCTAGCTCTTTTTCACTGTCTTGTAATATTACCAAATTATGATATTTTCGATATGCTAACAAGTACATTTTTGCTATTTTATCGGTCATGATGACCTTTATTTTTGGACGCTATAAAAACGGCTTCATGAGATGATTATTTCAGTATTTAGAACAATTAATCGTTTAACCGTTAATCTAGCTCTTTTTAACTTCTCAAAAAGCTTTTATCGAAAACTCAGGTGGCAACTCAGGTGATGTCGAGGCGCCTTGTGTTGCCTCGACATATGCTGAGTACGTGCCTTTTCAGTGATACTATTATTTTTTAAGTAAATGAATGAAAAGTTTTTTATGTTTCTTTTTGTGATTTACTGTATTTTGTTATTGTATATGTTTTCACTGAATAAATATTTACTTACTTACTTTACTTATTTACTTACAACACTGAATGCAAGGTTTATTGTTAAATCACGTCGTTAAATGTTCTTCGGAAGATATCAATAGGCGTTGCACACAATTAGTTTGCCGTTGTATTATGTTTGGCAGTGGCGTGCACTCCTTATAAATGTCCCTGTGCGTCCAGACAACCCAGAAAATCGCCAACATATTGAATGATTCTCACATGATCGCCCATTTTCCCCTACAGATTTGAAACCATAGGTGATCAACACCAGCACTTAATTTGCCATTTTTTTATTAATTATTACTTTGCGATTAGTAACATTCACTTTGCATACCTTACTCATGATATATGTGCACGCAAAGTTTTAGTCTAACTTCTACAAACCTACTCTACAAACTGACAATGGGCTCGGGCCTATATACTCGCCCACCATAAGCCTAATGCAAGTTAGTGGGTCTATAATTTTGAATCCATTTGCAATGGTTGGGATATCGGCTACTACACGAAGAGTTCTAGGTTCGATCCCCGGGCAGTACAAACATTTGTTTATAATATGTATGTATTTACAAAAAAAATATATATAAGTATGTTTATCCGTAGTTTTATATCCATATTACAGGCTAATGCTTAGTTTGGGGCTAAATGGCGCTTTATGTATTAGGGAGTTTACTGATTGATACAATTTAACACACCACATGGCTGTCATTTAGCTAACAAACATCACGTCCTCATCATTTTGTTATTTGAATTCTGATCATCAGATATGGTTGTGCAGAGGTACAGAAACTAAAAGAACTCTCAAGACAATAATCGTATATTATTGCTACATTTATTATTTATTTGTAATGGTCTGAGTGTAAACTATGTACAATATGTATGTATTTACAAAAAAAAATTATAAGTATGTTTATCCGTTGTTTAGTACCCATAATACAGGCTTCACGCTTAACTTGGGGCTAGATGGCGCTGTGTGAATGTCAGTGGATATTTTATATTTATATAAGACTAGCTTTTGCGTGTGACTTCGTCTGCGTGGAATAGTTACTTTGGCCTAACGCTCTCTTTAACCCGCTACTTCGTTTATATAGGTGAGTTAAAACTGCGATATCTCATAAGATATTCATTTAAGTTGAATGATGTAAAGGGCAATTTTGTTTAAAATGAAATACTTGTGATAAATAAAGCATTCATTTGGATAAGGATTATTATCATATTTATGAAAACACCTTCGCAAATGATGCACTATTTTAGAAATATTTTTTAGCAAAAAATATGTTATAGCGAACTAACCTTAAAAGATAGACAATGCTGTCGCGGACTTTTTTATAGACCTTTAAAAGGGGAATAATACTCTCATACATGACTTTTGCGAAACTTTAACCGTTTACGCAGCGTACGCAGCGGAAGCTCCAAGTATGAAAAATTTCCCCCGATTTTGAAACATTCTTCATTGCTGCTTCGCTTCTATTGCTTGTAGCGTGATGATATATAGCCTATAGCCTTTCTCGATAAATAAGCTATCTAACAATGAAAGAATTTTCAAATCGAACCAGTAGTTCCTGAGATAAGCGCATTCAAACAAACAAACTCTTCAGTTTTATAATATTATTATAGATAGAACTTTATTATTCCAGATCCAACCATTATTAAGTATCCAAACCCATTACTCTGAAACCATTCTAACATGGTCAAAGTAAATAGAATTCCCATAGAAGGATTCCGTTCATATTCCCCATTCATGACTAAATAGGGATATGACAGCGCAGCGCATGCGCCTTCGTCCATTTGCATATAATAGAAGATGACATTCAAGATGGCCGCCAATTTATATGCAAAAGGGGGATTTAGTTTGACGCATCTGCCTGTGTTAGGAATAATTGCAGTCGACAGATGCATTTTGTCATTCAAATTGCATGTGTCGTGATATCTTCGGGCAGATCTTGATTGGTTGGTATTTCATGAATGATTATCTATACTAATATATAATGCTGAAGAGTTTGTTTGTTTGTTTGTTTGAACGCGCTAATCTCAGGAACTACTAGTTCGATTTGAATAGTTCTTTCAGTGTTAGATAGCTTATTTATCGAGGAAGGCAATTGGCTATAAATCATCACGCTACGAGTAACAGAAGCGGAGCAGTAATGAAAAATGTTTCAAAATCGGGGGTATTTTTTCATACTTGGAGCTTCCGCTGCGTACGCTGCGTAAACGGTTAAAGTTACACAAAAGTCATGTATGAGAGTATTGTTCTCCTTTTAAAGGTCCACAATAAAGTCCGCGACAGCATATGTCTATCTTTTAAGGTTAGCTCACTATAACATATTTTTTGCTAATAAAAAATTCTGAAATTGACCCCGAAACCTTTAAAGTTGGAGGGAGGGGAAATCCTATGTATAGTGATAAATGAAAGTACCGTGTTATCCCGAATTTAATGCGAGCGAAGCCGCGGGCAAAAGCTAGTGAAATATAATTTGCAATACAATGACAATGCTTTGTCGGCGACTTATTCTATTCTGATTGGTGGTTATAACGAGGTATTTTATAAAATAACCAATTAGGAATAAGCAAAACCTCTTTCCGCTTTGATATTTTTTCATACGACGACCCATCTGGTGTAATGGTCGAGACGTCGGCTGCTACACCGAGATTTCCGGGTTCGGTCCCCGGGCAGTACAAACATTTGTGTGCATGAACATGGTTGTTTGTAATGGTCTGTGTGTTTTCTATGTAAAACATGTTTACAACAAAAATGTATATAAGTATGTTTATCCGTTGTTTAGTACCCATAATACAGGCTTCACGCTTAACTTGGTTCTAGGTGGCGCTGTGTGAATGCCAGTGGATATTTATTTATATTTATACTGACATTCTACCTACTACTGTTAGGCGCAGATAATCTTTGTAACTTCACTGGAACATTGGCAAGCACAGAGGGCCTTAAGTATTTACACATGGGACTTGTAAATTCAAACGTTCCTTCATTATTCATTCCTTTGATAAAAATACTAACGTATTTAAAAGACTGCAGTAATTGCTAATTTGGATGTAATCGTTGATGGCTCAATGGTGTGGACTGTTGCCCTCATTACGGGAGGACTGAGGTTCAAATCCCGCCACGTACCAATGTGTTTTCGAATTTTCGAAATTATATGTACGTTATCCGGCGCTCTTACGGTAAAGGAAAACATCGTAAGGAAACCTGCGCACGCCTGCAAAGAAATTCAGTCGGCGAACCTGCACTGGGCCCGCGTGGACGACTAAGGCCTATACACTCGGCACGGGTAGGCTCGTGCCCCTCGGTGGGGACGATAAATGAGCTGATGATGATATTGTGAATATTTGATTTTACTTAATTGAATAAATGGATGCTGTCTTTGACTTTTACGCATTTGTGTGTTTGTTTGTCTTTAGAAACAAAAAAGAGAAATGTTTTTGTCATCATTTAACATAAATTAAGTGAAAATATGTAAGGAAATATCCGATTTTCTTAATAACATCTAAGCTGTTGAAATATCTAGCCACCTTAACGCTCCGCCGCCTCAATCAAGGCTCTCTTAGCTCGAATTACTGGATAAGTGCCGACATGAAGGCATGACACATAGTCGATATTATATACAAACGGGTTATGAAATAAATAATATCACCCTTATTGAGCGCCGGTTATCTTGCGATGTGAACGGTAAAAAAATATTGGATTAAGTCGATAATTTAACGTTAAATTATTTGAAGTTTGTCATGATCATAGTTTGAATTATTAAATTTATGTGTAAACAAAGTATTGTATTGGTGTGAAACGCATATCTGAATAAAGTTGTTCTTTACCACTACTCACAGAAAAATATTCAAACTCTGTAAAACCAAGTATTGAAAAGAGTAACCCACGAGTTTCTTGCCGGGATCTTCTCGTTGGATGGCAGCATTCCGAACCGGTGGTAGAGTCATTAGATTTAATAAAAAAATAATATACTGTTTTGACGATTCAAAAGTATCTTTAAAGATTTATTTGAATAAAGAATTTTTCAATTTCAATTTCAATTTATTATTTGTTGGAATATTTTCTCACATTTAGAAGGCTAAGCGAAGTGGGTAGCATTCGGATGAGTTCGGAAGTATTATCATTTATGTCGTCGAGTTCGACTTATATTTTAAAAACGTATTTTTCAAAACGTACATTGGATTCGCATTTAGCTCGCGTGTATGTTACGATACACAGCGATACTAAAAAGTTGCTAATTTACAGACAAAAAGTCCACTACTAAACTAAGGCCAATTGCTAGCAGTCTTCATACTTTGTCCAAACCCCCGTTAACCTTAACCAGGTCATCGGATCATCTAGTTAGGGGTCAGTCTATGCTTCTTTCCATTTTTGTGGACACTGCTGAATCTTCCCGCCCCATCAGCTAACGTGTATTCGAACTAACTGAGGGCATTGAAAATTATATCATACTTAATGGAAAACAAATTAACCATGCATGCGCAACCTCGACTATTCATAGTAAACCTTAGTAAGCCTTATCACTAATCTTAGAACATTATAACAGCACTTTATCATAATGCAGAGTCGACGACACAAGTTGCGAGATGCATCTACGATCATTATGCAGATAGCCCGCATAGGTTAAATGCTTCGATCTTGTTTATCGCAACACGCTATTGAAAAAAAAATCACTAAAAATGATGGATTTCATGCGTATTTATTTTTATTTTTAATGTTATTAGTGAACAGGACGGTCTGGACGCTCGCCTGATGGTAAGTGATACGCCTGATCATAACAGAGCGGCATTAAAGGCAACAACTGATAGACAGTTATTACTCTATTAATGCCGCACAGTGCCCATCACCCGAGACAACAGATGTTAGATCTCTTTTATCTGGTAATTTCACTAACAACTCATCCCGAAACACAAAAGTGCATAACACTCCTGTTCACTGTTTCACGGGACGATATCTGGCATTGCGGTGGTACCTACCTTCAGTATCGAATATCGAGCGTAATATGGAATATTTTATATTATCTGTGGTAATTTATACAATAGTTGACACTTAAAGTGAAATACGCTGATATAGGCTGCAGACTTTGAATATATAATATAATATAACTGACCTAGACTTGTACGTAGACTCAGTAGTGGGTCGTCTAGGTAGGAACCATCGCATTGCCAGATATCGCCCTTTGAAATAGGAGTGCTTTGCACTTTTGTATTTCGGGATGAGGGCACTGTAGCTAGTGAAATTAACAGGTAAGAGACCAACATCTTTCGTCTGTACTAAGGGAAAATATTTACTGCCCACTGTTATTCATTTCTTTCAACTCTGCATATGTCATGGTATCACTTACCAACAAGTGAGTGATGCTACCTCGTTGACAAGTTCTCTTCTTTTAGAACATAAAAAAATTAAGAAAAAGTTTTATTTAATAAAGTTGACAATTTACAAACAAGCTTAACAGTTAAACTCGTATTTGTTCATAAATTTGTTTAATTTTATTACGCTTTCGGGTGTTCTTTTCTATACAATTTTTATTTGTGAGGACCTATAATTGGCTACCTCTTATTATATGTGTATATTTTTGTGTTTCGTTGCTGTTGGTCCTCCTATGAAATAAATGAGTCAATAAACAACAAAAACATTAATTAATAAAACTAGAGAGATATAAAACAAATGTTCTAACACTTTAAGTATTCTTAAATAAATGTGTGACATAATTAGAAGCCGCTCAGCAATTCTGTTATAGCGATGCCCTAGGTATGTTGCCAAGAAGCGATATTTACTCCATAACTCGTCTGTTCCAACAGCTAGTCTATTCGAAATTGTGTAAACATCGCACTCCAAAGAATTAAGCAGCTGTATTATGCCTTAAAAATGGTGAAATTCCCTTAAACGGCAACACGTACAGGTTGATTAACTACAAATGGCAACACTAAATCACGCCGGGGAGATATAGTAAAAGGCCATCCACATCTCCACCGCACGCTCGCGTCACATTACTGAAGATATACAGCCTCTGTATATAAATAAACATATAGCTTTATGGACGTGAGAAGCCTTGGAGTGAACATAGGCATTTGATGCTGGCGTATTTTACTTAAGGTGGAACTTTTACTGTCGGCTTCATAGATATTTCCCCCGCTTTAACGGTTATGTTTTTACTTTAAAAATGGACGACCCATTTGGTGTAGCGGTTGAGACGTCAGCTACCCTTGGTGTACCAAGGGTTCCGGGTTCATTCCCCGGGCATTTGTGTGCATGAACATGTCTGTTGGTATTGATCTGGGTGTTTTCTATGTATAATATTTATTAACAAAAAAATGTGTATTTCAGTATGTGTCAGTTGTTTAGTACCCGTAATACAAACTTCGTGCTTAACTTGGGTCTACATGGCGCTGTGTGAATTACAGTGAATATTTATTTATTTATTATAAATACTGACTATAATGATAATCTTTACATCACAAGTTAGCAACTGTACTACGATTGTATTTTAGGTTTAAAGATATTTATTTCTCATAAGAACAGATACAGCTCACTTACAATGAGAAAAAAAAAGAAAACATAATAGTTAAATCTTAAATAAGGCGCATTGCAACTACATAAAAAGTGTACATTAAATACACAATAGATAACAACGATAACTGATAATAGTGATAATATAAGTTAATTTTCAGGTGAGCTGTTCCTTTGGAACAACTCATTGTATTATCATGTTTATAATCGTCAAAACATAAATGCTGGGTCAATTTGGTTCCAGACATCCAGCTTTACCAACGACATCATGCCAAAGGTCCTAGGCTGTGCTTGGCAAAACGTGGTCTCTATTTGAATCTTCTTCAATGGTCATCGGTCCTGCGACATACGAGTCATGCAGTAGCATGAACCATATATTCAAATAAGCAGTGCATACCCTGTGCGTCCAGACAACCCAGAAAATCGCCACATATTAAATTATTCCATTTACTCGCCATTTTCCTCTACAGATTTGAAACCATAGGCGATATGACGTCATCAACAGCACTCATTTGGCAAATGTAAATTATTTATGTTTTTGCGATAAGAGTCACTTTGCATACCCTACTCATAATCTCTGTGTACGCCACTAATGTTACATAATAAATTACAAAAAGAAAGGGCCACCCTTTCTACGAGATCGGTCACGAAATGTTTGAATGATATTCCGTAAGAGTAAAAGTGCCGAAACTGGACCTGCACTCGATTATTCCCGCTTAAGCCCCTTTCCCTTGGTCAAGTTGATTGATATATTGATAATGTAAAATATATTTTATATGCTCAGTGTTTTTTATTCATTGGAACCTATGGTAAGTACTTAGAACTAACTTTCAAATTCATCAAAATAAACTAAGGCAGTTTTCTCAATCTTTCAAAACGATAAAATTTCTGAAATTTTCTGTAGTACTACATTAAGGGTATTATGATGACGTAATGGTATAAGATTATATTATTAACTGTCGCTAATACCATTTTTAGGGTTCCGTAGCCAATGGTAAAAACGGAACCCTTAATAGATTCGTTGTCTGTCTGTCTGTCCGTCGTATGTCACACCCTGTTTTCTATGAAACTATAACACTAAATATTCAAATTTGTAAATATATGTATTCTGTGAATTAGGTTTTGACAAGAAACTCGAAAAATAATTTACATATTCCCCATATATTGAACTGAAACTCAAAAAATTTTTTCATCGTACCCCCCCGTGTGGGGTATCAATGTATAGAACTTGAAAATTATAAGAGTTCCCACTATATTTTTTTTATAAATTGATAGTTGGCGCGAGAGACACTTCCAAAGTTGAAAAATGTGTCGCGGTTGATAAAATAAAAAAAATATATATATGTACATTACCATAAAATCCAACAACGAAATTCAGTTTGAACGATTTCTGGCGTGTAGTTTTTTTATACGTCATAAACGGTGAACCACTATTTTTCATATTAAAGCTGTACTAGGTGCCTAAGTAAATAAAAAATACTTTATTTTATGTTACTTGCTGCTGCGGAACCCTCCACGGGCGAGTCCGACGCGCGCTTGACCAATTTTTTGTTACTAAAAAAAGTAAGGATCCGATATGTAGATATTCATACCGATAGTTTCAGGTATGAAATAAGTTTCATGCGAGTTTCAGATTTCTTTTTAACATCAAAATAGTATACTGTGTTTATGTAGTGGTAGGGGTAAATTTGATAAGAGTTTCATATTTATTTTTAACATCAAAATAGTAAATTGTGTTTATTTAGTAATTGGGGTAATACAAAATAGGCAGAATACAACATCCAAGGTACAAATAAACCCGGTTTTTTTTAATTCAAACAACGTACTGACAAGTGCGGCCGCCTATAAGATGGCCTGATTAAAGACTAAGCAGTATACGAGAATATTTAGTATTCGTAACCAGAAACGGGTTAAATAATTACCCCGAAACGAAGAAGAAGCCGCGGGCAAGAGCTAGTAAGTCAATAAAAAAGAAACATAATCGGCTGATCAGCATTTGCGAGGTGCGTTCGCCTAGTTAATTCTCACCGCAGATGCTTGTGGAAAAACGGCTCGGTTGTTTTTACCCGCATTCCTGGGTCGGGTGAATTTATATCAGGTGGTGCAGCTGTTCAACTGGAATGGCTTATTTCCAAAGGAAATAGCAACTTAGATGAATAATTTGATAAACAAAGCATTGAAATAGATGACGACGCAGGGGCAGAAACGTATTTAGATTGACAAGTTGAAAAAAGCTTACTTAATATTTCATATTTGTATATATTAATAAGTATACATTTAATAAATGCCTAGAAAATATTGCGGAAGAAAAAATTATGAACTAATAAGAAAATTACATAATATAAATATATATCGTTAGATTGTCTGACCAAAAAATGGCCACGGCAGCAAAAGTCTTCTAATAAAGTGAAAATTATATCTCTCGATGAAAATGAACCCTTATATAATATTTCGAAAGGAACTTATTTATATACAAATGCTACTTTTGCTCATATATTTTTATAGTTTGCTGAGTTTTTTATACTTGCTGAGTTTATGTGTATTTAATATAATTGGGTATTTGACACCACTAATCGTTGACGCACTTTTTATGAACTGACAAATAGGAACGTTTCCGTATATTTTGTATAAGATTATTGATATGTGACGTCATTGCTCAGTATCATCAATTAACCTAATATTTATTGGTTTCAGTGTATTTAAAAATACAATATTGCAAATAAACTAAAGTAATTAATGAAACGACATATAAAATAAGGTGCGCTTTTATAAAAATAAGGTTTGGTATTTTATTGCGGATGGTGGAAAATACCGAATTTATCGACATTAGGTTTCTGTACAACTTTTCTCGCTCCCTCTCTTCTCTTCATAAGTACATACAGATGAGCTTCCAAAAGTAAAAGTAACCTTTACGGATACACAAATCCAGTAAACTTTCCTGACATTGTCACTTTCACGGCGTTGGTATTAAAAAGCAATTACGGCTTACCAAAAATGTGACCTTGCACCAAAACATAGAAATGGAAAACCTTTCGTTTTCAAGTGAGGCTTCAATGTGAGCCTCCAACAAAAGGCGGTGAGTCGCATATTTCTACAATATCTGCGATGACTCGAACGTTCTAGTGAAAGCGTACTATTTAGCAGATGCTCGCTAAGATTCGTAACATAGATTATTGCGATTCGACGAATATTTGTGGGAGACTCAGAGTGTTGTGGACATATTAATAAATATTCAGGTTTGGTGTAGCTTTTATTTTATTATTTACAGTAGGTAAGCCGCCTTGTGAGCACAGCATTCGGCTGCTTGACATGGAGGTCGTAGGTTCGAATTCTGGTGAGAAAAGTCACTTTGTGCGATTTTTCCTAGGTTGGTAAGGACATTACAGATTGTCCGAAAAGAAAGACGATTCCGTGATCAGGAGGGCACAAGTGGTCGTTAAGACCCATCAATTCGCTTTGGATCCGCGTGCTGGGTTAGTGCCCAATTTATCCTGCGCCCCTATGCAATGCAGTAGCCGTTATAAGCTGATGATGAGCTAAATCTTTTAAAATGTAGAGATAAATTAATTTACTACTGCAGTACCCTCATCCCGAAACATAGAAGTGCAAAAACTCCTATTTTACGGGACGATATCTGACACTGCGGTAACAAAATTGGTACATTATATGCGAGTACATATTTAGGCGTCTGTTTGGTTGATTTTTTGTTTATAAGTTACAGCAATCAAATATTTGACACTGTTAGCATTGAGTGAATGTTCTCTAACAACCGAAGTCACCAGGTCAGTATCAAAGCCTCCATTATGACTATGACTGAGCAATAACAAATAATGAATGTGTAGATTTAACAAATTGAAAGAAAGCAAGTTACCACACATATTATGAAGTAAAGTCATACGCGCACGCGCCGAAAGCTGTAATTTCGAGTTAACGACTTCATTGTAAGAAGTAAGAGATTTTCCATGATAACTAGTGAATGACATGCAATGCGATGATTTCTACGAGTATATAACTATTTATTTCTGTACAGATATGATACTTTTGAGGGGATCATATCTAAGTGCGTAAGATTTTGTTTAAAGGTATTTTTTTTTACTAAAAATACTGTTCATTTTATTAAAGTATTCGCTGATAGTTTATGTTTTTTATAAAGGTTACAGTATTGGAGGCTAAGAGCACGAAGAGACCATAATGACTACAATGTAAAATTAATTATGACCTAATTAATATTTTCCTTTCTTTAGGCAAGGTATAATACCTTGCCTATAGAAAGGAAAATATTAATTAACATAATAAATATTGCACACATTATTTTACAATTACAATTTTTATACAATGAAATGACGAGAACCACAAACACAATATAACAGACAAAGGAATAATAACAAAACAAAACAAAATAATATAATGCCTTAAGTTTCATAGGTCCTTAGGTACTAAGTTATTAAAATAAGCTATCGGGCTATATTCCGAATTTCATTAATGTTAGAAATCTATCAACAGGAAAGTAAATATTTGTTTGTGATTGGTAGTAATAAATATCTCACAAAACAATATTATAATATTTAAAAGTAGTATTTTAAGTTTCCTCGAACAGTATCCAGTTATTTTCATGTATGAGATATACATGAAAATAACCCCCTATACGGGTAGGCTCGTGCCCCTCAGTGGGGACGTTTAATGAGCTGATGATGATGATGAGATAAAAAGCATATTTAGTGTCACTCCATTTAATCTTTCGTAACAACTTTCTGCCGTCGCGCTCCTTAAAAATCACGTTTTGAAAATAATTTCCGCCGACGAATTACAAGCCTCTCCTTAGCGCCTTTGTTATTCTCTTTTAAGATAAAGATCTTGAAGTTAAAATCATCGTAATCCTTGTTTATATAAGAAGACATGATTTGCTCAAAAATAAGACTGGAGTCTGATTTAACTTATGTTTATTTACAAAATTTGGAAATTTATTTTTGGTTAAGTAACTTTAAATTCGTAGTTTTGTTTCGTTGTATAGATAGTAATATAAATATTTATGTTACACACGGGTAGTCTTTATTGGATCGGCATAATGATCATATGGAAAAACACATTTAGTTCTGAAAAACATTAGTTACGATTGACTTGTATCAGTTCAAATAGCTCTTTGTAAAAACCTCACACAATGTCTCCCCAGGTATATACGAGTGCAAAACTCTATTCCCGCTTTTGTAAAACCTCACACAATGTCTCCCCAGGTATATACGAGTGCAAAACTCTTTTCCCGCTTTTGTTAAACCTCACACAATGTCTCCAAAGGTAAATACGAGTGCAAAACTCTTTTCCCGCTTTTGTAAAACCTCACACAATGTCTCCCCAGGTATATACGAGTGCAAAACTCTTTTCCCGCTTTTGTAAAACCTCACACAATGTCTCCCTAGGTATATATGAGTGCAAAACTCTTTTCCCGCTTTTGTTAAACCTCACACAATGTCTCCCCAGGTAATACGAGTGCAAAACTCTTTTCCCGCTTTTGTAAAACCTCACACAATGACTCCCCAGGTATATACGAGTGCAAAACTCTTTTCCCGCTTTTGTTAAACCTCACACAATGTCTCCCCAGGTATATACGAGTGCAAAACTCTTTTCCCGCTTTTTCCCTTCGCCTGTACGTTTTCTAGACGTGGTATTTGCAATGATAATGTACCTGCGATTGATCCGTCTCGGTGCGCTCCAACGGCCATTTGTCACGATACTACTACACTTGTTATGTATGACAAAACGTCTGGGTGGTACAGTCGGTTGGAAAAATCGATATATTTTTTGGCAAAAGATAAGCGATACCTTTGTGAATCAAAAAAAGAGCATTTTCCCATTTATAGGGCCGGCATTATATTTTTATGCCCTCTGGTATTGCAAATTGTAAACATGGGCTGCAGTGTCATTTATCAGCAAAACATAATTGTTATGACGGGTGAAGGTAAGTTTGATTTAACCCAACGACTTTACTGACGACACATGTGGTGCAATGGTCAAGACGTAGGCTGCTACACCAAGGGTTCCGGATTCAATCCCCGGGCAGTACAAACATTTGTGCGCATGAACATATCTGTTTGTAATGTTCTTTCTGTTTCAATGTATAATATGTATGTATTTACACAAAAAATATATAAGTATGTTTATCCGTTGTTGTAACCCGAAATACAGGCTTCATGCTTTACTTGGGGCTAGATGGCGCTGTGTGAATGTCTGTGGATATTTATTTATTTAAACCCATCATCAGCTCATTAAACGTCCCCATCGAGGACACGAGTGGGCCCCTCGATGGGGACATAAAGTTCAACGAACAGTGTTGGTTGAACTTCATACCCAATATACTTTAAATCCCTGAAATACAAGTACAGATTATATATTGTGTTAAGCGAATTGTTTGAAATGCAATACGTCCTAACTTCTATTAAAAGAGGCCCAAGCCAAGCTTACTTACTTACAAAAGCTGAGCAAAATAAAAAAAGTTAATTACGGTGAAATGTAAATATGTCGCCAACTGTACAATACTGAGCTGTCAAAGCAGTAAACCGAAGAACGGAAAATGTATCCGCGCATGAGACTAGATATCATTGCAAGCAACTACAAGATATCATGTCATGTTTAAAACCTGATATGTCTTAGTGTCGTACAAAACGTTTAGTATTGAATTAACGAGTCTGGAATTATAACAATATAATAGATAAACTAATTCTTTTTCACCATCCAAGGTTCTGGAAGAAATTGCCATGTGCGATAAGGCCGCCCATCGTAATTGTTAATATATAATTTACTTAATGTTACTTTTTTTTGTACACTCTACAAGTGCAATAAAGATGTAATAATAAATACATTTGATAACTCGAGTAGTGCATTAGAAAGAGCTGAAATTATACTGTGACGGGTCCTGTATATTTATTTCTCTCTCTCTCTTCAACCTATCGCAGTCCACTGCTGGACATAGGTCTCCCCCATTTTGCGCCAGATATCCCGGTCCTCCGCTTTTCTCATCCAGCTCCCACCAGCGACCTTCCGCAAGTCGTCGGTCCATCGGGCCGGAGGGCGTCCTACGCTACGCTTGCCAAGACTCGGTCTCCACTCCAGAACTCGTCTGCTCCAACGGCCATCGGTTCTACGACATACGTGACCAGCCCACTGCCACTTCAACTTGTATATTTATTTATTTATTACTAATTGTAATTTTGACGACCCATTTGGTGTTGTGGTTGAAAGGTCGACTGCAATACCAAGGGTTCCGGGTTACACCAAGGGTGCCGGGTTCGATCCACGGGCAGTACAAACATTTGTGTGCATGATCATGTCTGTTTGTAATGGTCTGGGTGTTTCTATGTATGATATGTATGTATTTACAAAAAAAATGTATATAAGTATGTTTATCCGTAGTAGTTTATACCTAGTGAATTATGTGAATAAAAAATTACCGCAGTCTAATAATTTCATTACTTACCTTTCAGTCTAGTGGATGTTATAAGAAGTGAAACCTCACATTCGTTTACCGCACTAAGCTTAAAGGTTAAGAAGACAACGATTTACCAAATGACAGATGATTTCATCACCCCAGTGCTCAATCATTATTTCCTAACAACCGGTTAAGCTTAGCCAACAAATGGGTTCTGTGATAACTTGCGAATCAGATAAACTAAGTGCAAGGATTATATTAACCCTGATGGATATATCCAAAAGCGGAGGACCGGGATATCTGGCGCAAAATGGGGGAAACCTATGTCCAGCAGTGGACTTCGATATGGTGAATAGAGAATGTATCCAACAAAAATAATATTTTTTTCATTGTGTCTGTAATTCTGGCTATTAAAGGTTCTACTTCTTATCGAGTCGATATGGATTTACAAGTTAAATATATACGCGACCAATATTAGGCCACTTCAATCACCCTTTTATTTGCCATCCAGTGGTTCATCAAACGGTTAATACTGGATGAGCTGATTAAAAAATTATATAGAGTTATCGAGAGATACTGTCTTTTATATTCCGTATTTTTTTTAATGCATTGGTACGTGGCGGGATTTAACCTGCATTCTTCAGATTCTAAGGCCGATGCAGATACGAGTACTTAAATGTATCATCATCAGCTCATTAAACGTCGCCACCGAGGGGCACGAGCCTACCCGTATAGGGTGATTAGGCCTTAGTCGTCCACGCGGGCCCAGTGCGGATTGGACGACTTCACACACAACCTTCGAATCTCTTCACAGGCGTGCATGAAGGTTTCCTCACGATGTTTTCCTTCACCGTAAGAGCGTCGATAACGTGCATATATTTTTCGAAAATTCGAAAATACATTGGTACGTGTCGGAATTTGAACCTCAGCCCTCCCGGTAGGAAGGCGACAGTACACACCATTGAGCCACCGACGCTCTTAAATGTATGTTAGTAAGTAAATATTTTTTTATTAAGTATTCGTGGTAGGTATATTAAGAAGTGCAAAGTTAATTAAATCCATCAATCAGTAGCAGAGTAAATTGTTCTATTGATTTCTCCAGACAAAATTGAAAAAGTCACAAGTTTTCCACGACATAGACTTTTCACCTGATAGCTAACTTACCTATGTCATACAAAAAGTACAATGACTATTGAACTTTTAAAATCGGATCAATCCGAGCCTACCATTGTACCGGCATCACACGCCTTCGTCACGATCGTTTATTGATTACCAATACATATTGCTGATACATTTGATATACAGAACAAAGGCGTTACGACACACTATTTCAAAGCAATTAGAGACAATGCATTATTTAAAAGTTAGCAGTATTGTTCAAGATATGTTTGTTTTATGAAATAATTAGTGATCTAGCTATAATTTGGTGTATACTTATATTTACAGTAATTAAATTTTGACCTTATCGCGTCACTGAAAGGTTACAAAATCAAATGCACGCGCACACTACTATACGACATATTGTGATGAGTGTGCTGCTAACGGGGATTCGTGCTGAAGCATGCTTATAGTTAAAGTATTTAAAATTTGACCTTAACGCGTCATTGAAAGAGTCCAAAATCGAAAGCACAAGCACACTACTATATCATTCTGATATGCGATGAGCAACTTGATTATGAATGAAAATTCAGCCCAACCGACGCGACGTGCAGAATTTTTCCGCTTACATTTTTTGATTGAGATTGTGCATGTAGTTAGTAAATTGTTTATCTAAGAACAAATCCCAAAAATTGAAAGAGGCCTAGTCAATACACTGATGATGGTGTGACTTAAATGCCGTGAAAAAACAGCCTAATGGCCCATTTCAAAGCACAGGCCTTTTTAACAGTTTTGTTTATGAGAACGCTTAGCCGTAAGATTAGATACGCTGATAGATAGATTCAAGATACTCTGTACTACTTCTTTAGTAGTCGGGACCCATGGCTTAACGCGCTCAGCGCAAGGCATTATATGATTCATAGAAATGGAAACTTAATGATAAATTGGAAAAAAACTATATCTGAGCATAAAATTTCTAGGAAATAATCTGGCAAAGATTAACATCACATTTGGCATTCGTCTGTCGATTCTATAAATTATTCATCCCACGCATACATTATAGTTATTTATTATGTTAAATGATGGCTGTCATTATTTTGACGATCCATTTTTGGCGGTGAACTAATTCATGTTTTTTTGGTTACAGGTACGTTTTTGCCGACTCACAAGGTTGTTTAAGAACCAGTCTTATTATAAGACACGACATGGTACGGCAATAAGAACGTAAGTCGTTATAATAAATAAGTAATGATATATTGCATTTTAAATATTACAAGCATGGACGTATAAAAAATGGACGGTGTTTTGCTAACAAGTGTGTCAAAATTTGACCAGTTTTTAGGGTTCCGTAGCCTAATGGCAAAAAACGGAACCCTTATAGATTCGTCATGTCTTTCTGTCTGTCCGTCCGTATGTCACACCCTTTTTTCTCAGAAACTATAAACACTACACTATTCAAACTTTGTATGTATATGTATTCTGTGAACCGCTATTAGGTTTTGATAAGAAACTCGAAAAATAATTAATATATTTTGGGGTTCCCCATACATTGAACTGAAACTCAAAAATAGTTGGCGCGAGAGACACTTCCAAAGTTGAAAAAATTGTGTCCCCTCTAATTTCTAAACTATGGGTTGATAAAATAAAAAAATATATATGATGTACATTACCATAAAATCTAACAACGAAATTTAGTTTGAACGATTTCTGGTGTGTAGGTTTTTTTTATACGTCATAATAGGTGAACCACTATTTTTCATATTAAAGCTACATTATTTTATATTACTTGCTGCTGCATGGCCAATTTTTAATGCCAAATTAAGACATTTGGCGCGCATCTGTCAACTGGACCGAAAAAACATGGAACATGAAAATTTCATGGCTCGGGTAGTGAAAATATAGTACAAAAACCGAAACTAAGTGATAAAAAGGAAATAAAGTCAAAACAGTCTAGTGCGGATTGGTCATAAATCCTGCTCTCTCTCATTTTAACCTATCGCAGTCTGCTCCCGGACAGAGGTCTCTCGCTTTTTGCACAAGCTATCCAGCTCCTCAACTTGCCTCATCCAGCTTGCACCAGCGATCTTTCGCAAAACGTCGGTCCATGGGGCTAGGGCCCCGCCCCAATGGACAGAGGCAGGGCCAAATGTTTAATAAGACATAAAAACATAAAATTTTAAAAAGTAAAATCATAAATATGTTTTTCTACGAGTTCCAATTTTTCGCTTAGAGAAACGGATTTAGATAAATTAGTAGTTAAATAATACTAAAACTATTGAATGCCATGACATGTTTTTGCTTTTTAAAATTACGCAAGAAACACATTAGACGATCACATTAGCACTCTCTTTTGCTACTTAAGAAAGGTTTTGTGTGTTCGGCACAGTTAAATAGTTTCATTTCTTCTGTTCAAAGGCAAGTAACATCTAACTGTCATTTAACAAAGAAAGTTATATAACTGTTCCATTTAAATAGTTTAAGTATCGTTTAAGTCACTAACGTTTACGCAAGTATCTCAATTTCACAGTTCGATTTTTACGACATTTTCGGCATGTCATGCGTATGACAAAACTGCGAAACAAGTAAATATGTGGTAGATCAGGTACTGAGTCTTCTAGTTAGGTACCGCAGTCACAGATATCATCCATGAAATAGGATAGTTTTACACTTTCGTGTTTCGAGATTGAGTGCGCTGTAGTTATGTTACCGAGTATGAATAATATTTATGGCCTGAGTGCTGACTCTGTGCTGAGGAAAAGTATCGGAGTTTGGTTTGAATAGTAACGCTAACTCGACTAACACTTCACTTCACTTCTTATATTTCAGGACTAATGGCTTAAAAGTCCGTTTAGGTACTTCATAAAAACAAAAATGAAATGTGAGCTTGAATGATATCTTCAGCAAAGTTATGAGTAAAGTCACTTCTCAACAAAAACAACTTAGGTCTTACTTTAATTCTTATTATTTGTTGTAAGAATCTCTTCGTCTAACGCAATTTATCGACTATCCCGTAAGTCATTATGTGTTTACTGCAAACCTATGTGTGCAGACGCAATTCTTATCTCGCAAAACTACAGTTAACAATCTAATGGTTCTTACCACCATCATTATTTCCGATAACCGCGCCATTAATTGATGACTTTCAGTTGAACTGCTGAGACAACGATTCTCACGAGAAATAACTCATATTGTTCTCTATATATCTTTAATCTTTCGATTTGAAATAACGAAAGTCTTAGTGTCACACTGTTTTGTGCGTTCGCGAAACGCGGATGATCCGTTTCTTTTTCTTAGATGGATTCCATCGCGTTCTTGATTAGTGGTTTACGCTATAACGCCTCGGAGGAAGCGGTAATGTATGTCGTTTTTATAGATAGTTTAGTGCTGCTCGTAATGCAGTGTTGCGTGAGCGGACGGTATGCGGAATGGGTGAAAATGTATTTGGCCGGTTGACTCGTAGTTTCTACCGTGGTATTTTATAAATCGACGACACTTTATTGGTACTGTATTAAGCTTGGTAAATGGTATTCTGCTCTTTAATAGGATTTTATGGTACGACCAAGTATCTTCGAACAAACTGGAGGCATGCCAGTACTGTTTAGTTTTGATAGAAAACAGTGAGCAGTTTTATGAGAGATTCTACGTATAAACAGTTGGAAGTTAACGTGCCCAGTTAAGAGAAGGGTTCTCAACCAGGATAGTCATTTTCACTTAATAGATCTTTCAACCAGCCTTTAACATTGCATTGAAGATTTGGAGGTCACACGTCATCCCAAAGAGCATCACTATCTGCTCGATGATTGTTTGTGAACGTCTGCCGACTACCCATAGGGGTTATTAGGCTTTAAATAAATAACAATGCGTTTAACAGGTGTTAAGGACTTTCAATAATTACTACTTAACTGCGTAACTTGCTTTCTAAAGCATGAAAGTGGGTATTATTAATGGGTGAGCCATTTAAAGTTAAAATATCGATTTGGTGAACGGAACTACGCCATGGAAAAACCAAAAGAAGAAGATCAATCTTAACACACAAAACAATATGTATATAATAATCTCTAGGCGATCAGAATTTTAAACCTGAAGTCAAAGGCAACCAACTCTTGCGGAACCTTAGAACTAACTCTTCGCATTTTCATATATTCCCAACGTTAAATCCTACACATAACTTGGGATTATAACTTCACGCATCCATGAATGCGCTTGAAATATAACAATAAAGCCGATGACTAAGAACGTCGTTGACTCTCCCAAGGATATAGCAGCCGTGTCGCAGCATCCATTTAATATTATGTCAGCAAAGTAACACGGGTTCTTCGACCTTGAATGGGCAAGGTAAAACTAAACGCACCTTGACTGTCCAATGTAAAACTTTATATTTATGACAACCCATTTGGTGTTGCAGCTGAGACGTCGACTGCAACACCAAGGGTTCCGGATTCAATCCCCGGGAGTACAAACATTTGTATGCATGAACATGTCTGTTAGTAATGGTCTGGGTGTTATCTATGTATAATATGTATGTTTACAAAATGTATAGAGTATGTTTATCCGTTGTTTAGTACCCATAATACAGGCTTCACGCCTTACTTGGGGATAGATGGCGCTGTGTGAATGTCAGTGGATATTTATTTATTTACTAATGATTCCAAGTCGGGGTAAAATTGAAAGAAACATTTTTGTAGTTGTTGGGGTTGTTATAGCTGTTAGGACGGTTTGGGATGTCAATATAAAATAACATGACAATAATTAAATAAAATTATTTCTTTTTGTACGAGCAGGAAAAAAGATCCGGTGCGTAGTTTGAAAAGGTATGAGCGAGAGAGATGTGAGCTCCCTCTGTAGCCGATTATTACCATATGGGAAACTAAATAGATCACTAGAACCCTAGTCTAGCCTAATAATATATAGGTAATAGAAATAGCTTACTAGGAGTCGCCGTAGAGTTGCCGTAGAGCAAACTTTACGAAGAGACGGTAGGTAGATTTGAATTGCACTAGCCATCGCGCATGCGCATACACCGATGTGTGTGGTTATGCACATTAAATAGACAAAATATATGAAAACATTCTATTTGTGCAGTAATCAACGGGTTAACAAAAGTACATAGTAAATAATGATAAATAAATAAATATCCACTGACATTCACACAGCGCCATCTAGCCCCATGTTAAGTGTGAAGCCTGTATTATGGGTACTAAACAACGGAAAACATACTTATATACATTTTTTTTTTGTAAATACATACATATTATACATAGAAAACACTCAGACCATTACAAACAGACATTTGCACACAATGTTTGTACTGCCCGGGATCGAACCCGGAACCCTTGGTGTTGCAGTCGAATGGGTCGTCTAATAAATAAAGTGTATAAAAACTTATACAAATCTTCATGCACAAAGAACTAAAGTAGTACTACATGTAATGGAATTAAGAGCCGATAATATTTCAACCAGCGTCGTGGCTCAATGGTGTGAACTGTCGCCTTCCTACCGGGGGGTTGAGGTCAATCCCGACATGTACAATGTGTATTCGAATTTTCGAATATATGTACGTTATCCGACGCTCTTACGGTGAAGGAAACATTGTGAGGAACCTTCATGCACGCCTGCGAAGAGATTCGAAGGTTGTGTGTGAAGTCGTCCAACCCGCCTGGCCCGCGTGACGTCTAAGGCCTAATCACCCTATATGGGTGGGCTCGTGCCCTCGGTGGAGACGTTTAATGAGCTGATGATGATGATGATGAATATTTTAACCAATACACTACACGAGTCGTAAAATAATGCGGACAATTCAATTTCTACTAATTTGCTTGTTGTCTTTACTGTAAACATTTCGACTAATGATAAGTATCCAAGGCCGTAATAGAATAAACCGTTTTGCTACTGCTTTTTAACCTTGTCAATAGCAGAAGCGTGATAGCAAATACTAGAGATATGCAGAGCTTTCTGTGCGTCCAATTTGTATTTAATTCTATATGTTTAAAGGTCAATTTTGTTAACTATGAACGCGTTAAAGTTTGTAAAACGGTCAATTACCTGCGTAGTCACGGAGTGGTAATAACGGGCTGTGTTTACTAAATAAAATAATAGGTATCTGTCACGTTTTTTTTTTATCTCCTTTGATCGTGTAGTCTTGTTTTTTCTATGGCACAGTAAGCCGTATTGAATTTGTGTCCTTGCCGTCTTTGGTAAATTTTGCGTTCGGTTTGCTTTTTTATAGATTATATTTTACTCAGTGATACTGTTGTCTGAATAAATAGGCTTTTATCTAGACTTTAAGGCTAGATAAGCTATGACGTAGGTGCAACGTCGATACTTAACAGCAGGCTAGTAAATATTCATACTATTATTTGTGTGTGTATGTGTGTGTTTTGTAGGTGTTCGGAAATATAGTAAGCTGAAATCAAACTGAAAATTTTAAGGAAAAAAAAACAGTTTCAATTTTGAATTTTCATCGAAAAAGTGTAAAAAAATATTTACTTTTGGTAATTTTAATCATTCAATTTATTACCCTATAACGTGAGACTGCAAAGTATAGGTTTTCCTTCACGGCATGGCTATGGAGAGTTTGGGCCATAACCCACCATGCGTGCCCAATCTGGTAAGTATCAACGACTGCCCACGAGTAACATTAAATCCAGAACGGCTTCACGCGCCTTCTAAAGCACGGGTGATGATATTTTTCGATAGCCCATCAAATAACCGACCATACTGTCAGCTTAACTATTCCGACCGTAAACTGATTACCCTAGTCTCAACTCTTTCGGGTAAGTTTTATTTGAGTTCAATTAAGAAAACACAACCACCATAGTAAAACTACCATAAACGCAATCTTCCGATTCGTCGCACCTCGTAGTAAATTACCTAAGTCCGCTCCAGATATGGACTTTCTAACTTATTTGGTTTTACCATAACAATTTTATATTGATTGCTATAATCTTTGAGATTACACGCATGCTGCAGTGCACCATTTTAGAATTTCTTTAACGGGTTCTCGATTGAATTTCAATTGGTCCGGATCGTGTTTGTTTTTTAATACTGCGCTGATTGTTATTGTATGTTATTTTTTTTGTATGTGTATGTTTGAGACCGACAAGTTCTCAAATGGAGTCCAAGTATTTGCATACGTAACACGGCCGCCTACAAGATGAATAGATTGAGTCGATTTCAACGCTTAAAGACGTATTGTAACAGTACTCCTATAAAACAAATCAGTGGTTTGATGTGTGCTCTTAGGGTGAAGGAAAACATCGTGAGGGAACCTGCGCACGCCTTCGAAGAAAGTCAAAGGTTGTGCGTGAAGTCGTCCAATCCGCAATGGACCCGCGTGGACGACTACGGCCTTCACACCTTATACGGGAAAGCTCGTGCCCCTCAGTAGGGACGCATGATGAACTGATGTGACGATTGGGGGAAGCCTACGAGTGTGTTCAGTAGTGGACACCGAGTAGCTAATATTATCTTGATTTATGATGTTTATAATTTATCAATTTTACAAGCTTAAATGGTTATTCTATATAAATATAATATAAAAAAATTTTTTGACGACCCATTTAGTGTAATGGTTGAAACGTCGGCTACGACACCAAGGGTTCCGGGTTGCATCCCCGGGCATAACAAACATTTGTGTGAATGAACATGTTCATAATGCTGTATGTTTGTAATGCTCTGGGTGTTTCCTATGTATAATATGTATGTATTAACAAAAAAATATATAAGTATGTTGTCAGTTGTTTAAAATCCTAAATAGAAGCTCCTCGCCTAATATGGAGCTAGATGGTGCTGTGCAAATGTCAGTGGATATTTATATATTTTGTATTTTTCAATAAATAAAAAAACCATTGGCATGAAAGCTAGTACAAAAGCGCTCCGAATTCATTTAAAAAAAAATTTTTTATTGATCTTATTTAATTTTATATAATTGTTTATTATCGTAATTATTTCGTGTTTTAAAATTTGACATTATCTGAAATTCCTCTTTGACTTTGAATCTTTTGTATATGTAGTTTAATTGTTTGATATTATTTTGTAATTTTTATATATTTTCTTGACATTTGTATGGCTTCTCCGGCCAAATATTAATGTCTCACCTTACCTTTATACCTGTGTTGTACAAATAAATAAATAAAATAATCTTTATTAAAATATTAACTAACAAATTGACTTTTACTATTAGTGACTAAACTAGATCGTGCTGTAATTTACAAACAAGAATTTGAGCTTATCAAGGTTTAACAATATCAAGGTCACAAAAAATACTTTCTTACTATAATCAAATTTACTATAGAAAAAATATAGGTATGAATAATTATCTCTTGGGAATAGGTTACTGAGTGAAATTACTGGGTAAAAGACACCTATTATCTGTCGACTCCGGTGACGGGCGCTAGGCAGTGTTGACGGTACATAATTACTATGTATAGCTTTTTTAACACCGCATCTGTCATGGGCAGGCGATAGCTTATGACGAAAAAATTATAACTTAGGATGACAAGAACAGCCTGTTTCACACTTTATAGTGGAACACAAAGCTTAACGTTATTATTCATCGAGTAACTTAGGTTAAAGGAGGGCCAAATATATATTTAATCATGAGATTGGATATATGTTTGGCCGATACATGGCTCTATATGCTTAAAAACGAAAGCAAGGCGTGCTACCCGTGCTAACATACGCAGCTGAGACATGGACACTGACTGCGGGATTGGTTCACAAGTTCAAAGTCACTCAACGCGCAATGGAGCGACCTATGCTTGGAGTCTCTCTAAGGGATAAGACCAGAAATGGTTTAAACCGTAAGAAAACTAAAGTAACCGACATAGCCCGCTGGATTAGCAAGTTGAAGTGGCAGTGGGCTGGTCACGTATGTCACACAGAACACACAGAACCGATGGCCGTTGGAGCAGACGAGTTCTGGAGTGGAGACCGCATCTTGGCAAGCGTAGCGTAAGACGCCTTCCGGCCCGATGGACCGATGGCTTGCGAAAGATGGCTGGTGGAGGATGGATGAGGAAAGTGATGACCGGACCGGCATTCATCTGGCGCAAAATGGGGGAGATTTTTGTCCAGCTGTGGACTGCGATAGGTTGAAGAGGGAGTTGAGATTCAATGTCATGTATCAGCCGAAGTCTGGTTATAATTTTTCTTTGAAGTAAGTAAGTATTTTTCATGGAGTAACTTAGGTCACAGGAGGGCCAAATATATATTCAATTATGAGATTGGATATATATTTATACATGAGTAATCAATATCATGTATCAGCCGACGTCTCGACCATTACACGCGTTTACGTGCGATTTTTTCCAATTTAATTAGGACATTAGAGGTTATCCGACGCTCTTACGGTGAAGGAAAACATCGTGAGGAAACCTTCATGCACGCCTGCGAAGAGATTCGAAGGTTGTGTGAAGTCGTCCAATCCGCACTGGGCCCACGTGGATGACTAAGGCTTAATCACCCTATACGGGTAGGCTCGTGCCCCTCGTTGGGGACGTTTTATGAACTGATGATGATTAGAGGGTGGAATCACTTGATTTTCTGTAAAAAAAGAATCCGTGCTTCGGAATACATTGAGCCGTCAGTAATTGCTACTATCTAATAATGACCATTAACACCAATTGACATTGGGTCCACGTGGTAGGTTACAGCCCATTTACCCCATAGCCATGATGACTTTGATGCCCGGAAAAGCCTGTGCTCTTCATTGGGCGGTATAGGCTAATGATGATGATATTAATAGAAAGGTATAGAGATACTAAAGCGGTTTCGGTTCTTATACATATTTTCAACCTTATACTCATAACAAGGTCGCTATCTACCAAACAAATTTATTGAATGAACTAGCGTTACTGTAATTACCACAGATTTCCCAATACAGGAGATGGGGCAAGCCGCGTTTAAAGTGCTACAAATGTAAGCTCAACGAGCATACACTGGCTGCCAGTTTACGCTCTGTGAGACGAGTCAAGACACGAATATTAGAAGAAATTACCGTTTTATTCCAAAATGCCATCCTGTGCAATGCCATCATCGCAATGAATAAATAAATTTACCAAGAAATATAATAACTTTTCATAGGTAAGAACCGAAAAGAAATTGCGACACTGGGACTGCCTATAAACTTGGCGGCTTGTCCAGTCTAATTGTATATTCGGATGTCTGTGGTAATTACCATTGAAACTTTTCCCGGGACAAACAAAAACTCAGTCTGATATCGGAAATATCTATCGTTTCATTGTTTACAGATAGATTTATAATTTTTGCCGCAAGCCGTTTGTCATACATACATATTTGCGTGACTAATGACTTCCAAGGAAGTTTATGGCTTCCCTTTACAGTGGCGGCGGATGCGAAGTACAACCTGTGTGCATAAATACTACTTCTGAGTACTAGGATGTCTACCCGAGTTGCTTGTACGTCCTATAAATACAAGAGACCTTAATGTTTAATATAACTGCAAAAGTTTGAAACTAAACATCTGAGGTGTCTGCCGCTCAGTCACGGTCAGGCGTGTCACTCAACATCAGAAGAGCGTTCTGTTCTTCTTATACACTTTAAACAAAAAATGTATCTTTGTGAAGGATTCAATGAAATTAAATAAAATGGAAAATTCTGAAAAATCTATTTACACACGACTTAAAGACACCAAAATTGTATAATTTAAGGTGGCACTGAATTCCACAGTTCCGCAGTTCGATAATAAATGTAACTATAAATAGGTATACACAAATGAAAATTATATCAATATTACACCAATGTAATGCGAATTGGTGCAAAACCCCAAATATCTTAAGTCTATCTTTAGGAGTATTTATTTCACTGTACGTACAGAACAAAAGAGACTTCTGCCCTTAACAATAAAGGTACAAGGAAACAGTCCACATGCGTGGGAAAGCGTCGCAAATGGCTATTGTTTTGGTTTAACTCGGGTTCAAAATTGTTAAATCTTGAAGAGTGCTTAAGTTTAATAATATAGAATTGAAAATCGAGATGTACTTCTTGGGGATGCTGTACGTTGTTCGCTTTCGTACTTTAACGACTGTGGTTGTCAATGACCTTATGAAAAATAATACTGGCTACTAGAAAAATCTTAGCAATTATATAAACGTATATTTGTATTGAAACTGGATATTTTTTTCCTGTGAAATTTAGTAAGGAGGTAGCCCAGATAACGGATATTTAAACAGCAGAAAATATTTAATAGTAAGTGACAACAACAGTAACCGATGGCCGTTGGAGCAGACGAGTTCTGGAGTGGAGTCCGCGTCTTATCAAGGGCAGAGTAGGACGTCCTCGCGATGGACTGACGACTTGCGAAAGCTCGCTGGTGGAGGTTAAATGAAGAAAGCGGAGGACCGGGATTTCGGCCGCAAAATAGAGAGGTGACCTATGTTCAACAGTGGTTGCACTGCAACAGGTTATAAAGAAGAGAGAAGTGACAATAGGCATGATGACTGGGTCCTGAAATAGTAAGAACTATTTCATATTATTACAAATCTGGGTTAAATATAACGATGTGCTTACTCTCAGCTCGAAAACTCATGTTTTATGAATTTTATTAGTCTTCAAAGTTAGATGGGCAAGTCCATTTTTAAAGCAACTATTGCTATGAAACCGTTTTAGTAAACGCAACATTCACTATAGTTGTAGTACAACATTCAAAAACTAGGCGTACTAATTACTGATGCGTGACGTCATAACTGAGTAGCCATTTGTATGAAGCGTTTTTGGAAAAGTCCATTAATGTGTTTTTAGAATTGGAAATCTCTCTGAGTTCTAATGTTGACGGAGTAATTTTTTTACCAATGTTTATGCGGTCAATCGATATAATAACAGAAAAAAAATGTCATCATCCATATCGTTTATTATAAATTTGCCGAAACAACGATCTCAGTGCAACTGTCAACTGGTACCACAAATGATACGAAGTTGTCTAGGTAGGTACTATCGCAGTGCCATATAATGCCCGTAAAGTATAAGTGTTCTGCACTTCTGTGTTTAGAGTTGATGACACTGTAGCTAGTGAAATTACCGGGTATAAGAGACCTGACATCAGTTGTTGGTCTCTATAAAGGCCGCTCTGTCATGGTCAGGCGTATCACTTACCACCAAAATGAGCGTGTTGACCGTCCGAATTGAAAAAAGGCGCTGTCTACTACAACAGATGCTGCACATCTGCTACATCACTTTTCAACATGCAGATTCAGAGAGCTATTTAGATTCCTTTTAGAGCGTCGGTGGCTCAGTGGTGTGGACTGCCGCCTTCCTACCGGTAGGGCTGGGGTGCAAATCCCGACACATACCAATGTGTTTTCGAATTTTCGAAAATATATGTACGTTATCCGACGCTCTTACGGTGAAGGAAAACATCGTGAGGAAACCTGCGCACGCCTGCGAAGAGATTCGAAGGTTGTGTGTGAAGTCGTCCAACCCGCACTGAGCCCGCGTGGACGACTAAGGCCTAATCACCCTATACGGGTAGGCTCGTGCCCCTCGGTGGGGACGTTTAATGAGCTGATGATGATAGATTTCTTTATTTCTCGAACTCATAAACTTTAAAACTAATAAAAACATCATTCCTTGAATCTATCCTGAGCGGCTCAAAAATACTTAATGATTTTTTTCTTTGCTTTTTTTGATTCTCTTACGTATCGTTTAACTATTTTGTACTGTTATAGTCTTGTAATGTTAATTTTGTGGTAAAAAATTGATTTTTCTTTCTTTCTTGTCATACATGCCAGTGATTGCTTAACGAAAAGTCGAAAAGTCCAAAAACATTATGTAAAAAACGTAGCCAAGTCTCGATGGAGCTGCTTGATTATCTCTTAAAATAATGAAATCAAGACAAAAGTGCCAAGTCTAAGGTTCTTACTGCGGTTAATGTTGTGTGACTTGGCCGTTGAACGTTCTTTATACGTTAGTGGCTTTATCAAACCTACAATTGAATGGTTACTGAATCACCGATAACGTCATTCATCTAATTAAGACGAAAGGAACTGAAGTTTATTCCTTCCGAAACTCATTACAAGGTCAATACCAGTATAAACGATCTTGTTTTCAAATTCGCTTGCGGTATTCCGGTCCTGTTACTCTAGTGTGGGAATCGGTGGTCGTTGATCTTCCTTTTTGATTAAAGTTAATAACAAATGTGTATGTAGCTGGAGCCTCCACCAGCGACCGCCCGCAAGTCGTCCGTCCCTCGGTCCTACGCCACGCTTGCCAAGACGCGGTCTCCACTCCAGACTCGTCTGCTCCAACCACAGACATCCGAATATACAATTAGACTGGACAAGCCGCCAAGTTTAGAGGCAGTCCCAGTGTCGCAATTTCAACTAATAAGAAATGTGTTTGGTCAATATGCGTGTTGCTCGCCTTATACCTTTTATTGATACAATTTATTTAACTGCTAAAATAAGAACTTTAATGAATGCTCCACCCCTGTCAACAAAGTGAATGTTATTTAGTTATACTTTTTTTTATTTATTTAATAAAAACTTAAACACTAGTTACATTTGTAATAATCTGCCAAACTGCACATGCAGTTTGTCGGCAGCAGTTCTCGCTATCATAACAAGATTGTGCTTAATATTTTTATTAAAATTTATACTTATTTCTATACATTTATTTTATCTATATATTTATTAAATCTATATTAACGATTAACATTATTCATTACAACTTTTATGTAATATCAGTATTTAAATCGCTAAAGTTTGTCGGTATGTTTGTTTGTTAATCTTCAGACGAATGCCTTTAAAATATAAATTTAAACCTACGGACACAGAGATAGGTAGTGTTTTTTTAACCTTTTCTTTAGTGCATTCCTCGATTTAACATGAATAGTGACGTCCTCGCGTAACTTATTAGTAAGTATAGGTACTAACCATCGCCTTTCACGTTTTCTATAATAATTATTTATTACTGGCCGTTTATGTATCATTTATATGCACAGTATTTACAAAAACAAGTACATATGTGTGCATCAGTACTTTGAAACCCATGTTAGAAGCATATTGCTATAATTGCGCCTACTACTTGTGAATGAGAGTTAAAAGTTTTTAATTTATTTTTTGCAAACAATTTATAAATTAAAAAGACGTACTGCGCCGACCCCAAGTAATGGGATAAGGGCAGGAGAATGATGATGATGATGATGAATTTATAAATCAAAAAGTTAATATTGTGATAATACTACATTTATACATCAGATTTATAAGTAGTATCTAAAACGCAAAGTAAAAATATAAAAATTTTGTGATGAGTTTTGAACTCAATTTAAAATTATCTTTTGTTCCAAAATACGCATAAACATGATACTTTCCCACGCACCCAGAGAACTGACAAAGCAATGGTGAGAAGTTTTGCTAAAACAATAAGAAGGCTTTGCTAGCAGTATTTTATGAAGTAAAATAAAAACATTTTAATTACAAATATGTACATTACTTGCTACACGTGCACTAGTTTAAATCAACTTAGAATAATCGATATATCCCCATAGCTGTTAATAAATCGCAAGAGAAAATGTGTATTTTATATTGCATCGCAAGAGAAAGAAGAAAGTGTATTTTATATTGCATCGTAAGACGCAATATAAAATACACTCTCAGACGCCAGCCATCGGTGTTTGACAATCCAAGGGATACTTACGCACGTATTCATCCAAAAAAGGGATTAAGGAAATCATGAGAGTTACAACAAGACCTTAGTGACAATCAAACTTCTTGCTTTAATAAAGCCTGAAAAAGAAGAACAAAGTTTTGATAAGAAGAACATTTGGCAAATTTTTGAAACTAACTCTGCCTACGCTTAGTAAAGCTAAAAGGAAACAGTAACAAACTACGCAATGATATTTATTATTTGCCTAGATAAATACAAATTACATTAGTGCGAAGCCATACAGTTTAACCGCTAGGTTAATCCTGTATAGCATAAAGATATGCAACAAAGCGAACGGTCCTAACCACAGACATCAGAATATACATTAGACTGGACAAGCCGCCAAGTTTATACGCAGTCCCTGTGTCGCAATTTCTTTTCGGTTCTTACCTGTGAAAAGTTATTATATTTCTTGGTAAATTTACTGATTCATTGCGATGATGGCATGTTACAATTGCTCAGGATGGCATTTTGAAAAAAAACGGTAATTTCTTCCAATATTCGTGCGTCTTGACTCGTCTCACAGAGCGTAAACTGGTAGCCAGTGTATGCTCGTTGAGCTTACAGTTGTCGCACTTTAAACGCGGCTTGCCCCATCTCCTGTATTGGGAAATCTGTGGGTCCTAACACACTATTGAATGGTATATAGCTGTTGTTGCCTGAATTTACAATGAAATCTATGGTATGATAATAGCATAATACCATTATAGCCTTGTGCTAACCAGCTTGGTCTCTTTATTTTAACCTTGTCGCAGTCCCTGGCTAGACAAAGGCTTTTTTATGTTATTAGTGTACAGGACGGTTAGAACGCTCACCTCATGGTAAGTGATACGCCTGACCATGACAGAGCGGCATTGAAGAAGACCAACAACTGATTGACAGTTATTAACCTCCATCACCTCGCACTGCGCCTGTCACCCGAGACAACAGATATTAGGTCTATTGTACTAGGTAATTTCACTAGCTACAGTGCCCGCATCCCGAAACACAGAAGTGCATAACATTCCCGTTTCACTGGCACTGCGGTGGTACCTAGACGACTCAGTATCGAGTCTACCACCTAGAAGATCTCCCCCATTTGGCGCCAGATATCTCGGTTCTCCGGTTTCCTTATCCAGCCTCCATGATTTAGCAAGTCGTCGGTTCCTAGGGCCAGTGGGTGTACTACATTACGCTTACCAAGACGCAGTCTCCACTCCAGAACTTGTCTGCTCCAACAGCCATCCGTTCTATGACATACGTGACTCGGTCTAGTTTAGACACTGCGACTTAATGATTTAGCAAGTCGTCGGTCCTAGGGCCGGTAGGTTTACTACATTACGCTAACCAAGGCGCAGTCTCCACTCCAGAACTTGTCTGCTCCAACAGCCATCCGTTCTATGACATACGTGACTTAGTCAAGTTTAGACACTACGACTTCAACAACCGACCAGTTTGTGTGAACATGAATATTCATATTTGAATTTTTTCTTAGTTGTTGTTATTTGTTATTGAATATTATAACAATAGAGAGTATTAAACTGAACTGTCGTTAAAAATCATTTACCGATAAGCGACAAAGTGGCTCGTAAATAAAGGCTTCCCCGTAATACAAAATTGAGCTCATGGAGGAACAATGTCTTATGAAGCCGGTGTCGCACAATGGCCACTTCTCAGAAACCGGTAGGGTTGACAACTATGCAGTTAATTTGTTTCAGTTCAATGTATGGGGAACCCCAAAACATATTATATTTTTTTCAAATCTCTTGTCAAAACCTAATAGCGGTTAACAGAATACTTACAAAGTTTGAATGTAGTGCTTATATTTTCGGAGAAAAAAGAGTGTGATATACAGACGGACAGACAGACAGACTTGACGAATCTATAAGGGTTCCGCTTTTGCCATTTGGCTACGGAACCCTAAAAACAAACTTAAATATAATATAATACTAAGCATTAGCACATAATATGGATACTAAGCAACGGAAAAATATACTTACATATTTTTGTAAATACTACGTCTTTTTTATCCCTGCATGATATGTGGGTCGTAGGTTCAATCCCGCTGGGAAACCGCATTGTGAAAAAGTCACTTCGTTCCCAGTTCAGTTAGGATATTACCTTTGAATCTCTTCGCAGGCGTGCATGAAGGTTTCCTCACGATGTGAAAGGCCTATCATTATTTTTGGGCGTTATAGGCTAATGATCAAATAAAATATACAAATTTCAATCTCGTTTGCCTAGCAAAAGAACATATATAATCTGTTTGCAAACTAATACATTACTGGGTAAGATATCGTAACTATGGCCTGGTTAAATCAACATGATGTCGAACGATAAAGTGTACTTAGGATTTAAAAACTAATTTATAAAGTCGACAACCCTAAGCGACATGCTGCGCACGCGCATCCTGCGAGTAAAGATCGATAGGACTACGTAATTGGTAATCTATGGCAGGAAAATGGTTCATATTACGGTCATTACATAATTATTTCGGCTATGTCAGATTCGGTGTAATGGTTGAGACGTCGGTTCCTACACCAAGGGTTCCGGGTTGTCTGTTTGTATTGGTCTGGGTGTTTTGAAAAAAAAATATGTGAATGGTCTACTATATTCAGCCTAAAACCTAACCTAACCTAAAAATAGCTCTACAGCCCAATGATTTTTATGTCATAAAATGAACGTCACAGTCGGAACGTCAGAACGGTCAGTTCATTCACCTGGTGGTAAGTGATACAAGTGACTATGACGGATGCAGTGTTGACGGAAATCAATACGAAAACAGTAGTGACTACGTACTTATGATGTGAAAAATTGGCCAAGCGCGAGTCAGAATCGCTCGTGGAGGGTTCCGCAGCAGCAAGTTACATAAAATAAAGTAATTTTTATTTACTTAGCTAGAGCTTACTAGAGCTTTAATAAGAAAAATAATGGTTCACCGATTATGACGTATAAAAAAAATCTACTCATCAGAAATCGTTAAAACTTAATTTCGTTGTTAGATTTTATGGTAATGTTCATCATATATATTTTTTATTTATTTAATCAACTCCATAGTTCAGAAATTGGAGGGGGGACACAATTTTTTCAACTTTGGAAGTGTCTCTCGCGCAAACTATTCAATTTATAAAAAAAAATATATTAGAAACCTCAATACCATTTTTAAAGATCTACACATTGATATCCCACACGTGGGGGTACGTTAAAAAAAATGTTGAGTTTCAGTTCCATGTATCGGGAACCCTAAAATATATTATTTCTTTTTCAAGTTTCTTATTAAAACCTAATAGCGGTTCACAGAATACATATACGTACAAAGTTTGCATAGTGTAGTGCTTATAGTTTCGGAGGAAAAAGGGGTTGTGTTATTCGGACGGACGGACGGACAGACAGATTTGACGAATCTATAAGGGTTCCGTTTTTTGCCATGTGGCTACGGAACCCTAAAAAGGTATGAATTCGTGATATGCTCACAAAATAATCAAAAAAAGTGTTCTGAATGCAGCAACAGCACACAGACAAATTTCGAACACATTTACCTAAACAAAAGAGTACAAACTGTATTGTCTTCGGCGGTTCGTTTTTAAGGCACGGATGGCGTATCTCTCTATATATCTTGCTACGTACTTATTTTCCACCAACACTGCCCTACGCTTGTCACCCGAGACGAATGATGTTATGCATAGATTTATATACCTTTAGTTTCTGAATCTGTGTATGTCTCTAATACGTATTAAATAAATAAATAAATAAATAAAAATATATATATATAAATAAAAATAAAAAATACTGCTGGTATAAATTACCGAGTATACTCGGTAATTTTACCAGCAGTAGTTGATTTAGAATTAAGGTAGCTGTTTCTAATCCAGACTAATAATTAAGTAAGATCTTTTCCCATCCATGGTGTGTTTTAAAGGCCGTTACTTGAACGTGACGTAGTTCAATAATTTCTTTGTGTAAGAGAATTTCTAAGCAAGCAATGGCCTCTGTTAATCGCTATGCGTGTGCACATGCCGTGACAGAAGCGAGGGAAGTTAGATCGGCTGATATTGTGGTAGTTTATCAACCTATTTGGGTGTTGGTAGAATCTTAACCTGGGAACTAAAGATTTATTTTTAAAATAGCGATTAGTGAAATAATAAATATTCAAATTCAAAATCAAAATTCTTTATTCAAATTAGGCTTACAAAAAGCACTTATGAACGTCAAAAAATATACAAAAATATAATAAAAAACAATTAAAAATACTAAACTAAAAATATGATTTTTGATGCTTTGAAAAAAAAGCGCTTCAGTGGATTGGCCTGTTGAGAAAGAAGCACCCAAGAAAACTCAACAGTGTAGCCTTTTTTAAAAACAATTACTTAATGTAACAATATATCATAAACACTGAAATAGCTGAGCAATTTAAGACCAAGGATTTTTATCACATAAATATTCGTCAATAGTGTAGTACCCTTTTTTAGAAAGGTAGTTTTTTATTCTAGCTTTAAACATGTGTAAAGGTAACTCGACAATATTCTGCGGTACCTTATTGAAAAACTTTATACATCTTCCTATAAAAGATTTACCTACTTTATGTAGTCTCAAGTCCGGAACAGCAAGTTTGTTTCTATTCCAAGTATTAAATGTGTGAGTCACAATTTTTTTTAAAGGTATGATAGTATTTACGGACGTAAATTAAATTTTCATAAATATATTGTGATGCTATAGTCATTATATTTATTTCTTTAAAAAGAAATAAATATAATGACTATAGTAAGATTTTGTTATTCTATAATAAAGATCTCATCAAAAATCTCGGTGTGTTGTTTGTTGTGTATTTATATGCATTTCAAAGTCTTGGAATTTTTAAAACTTTATGTTTTCTTGTTTCAGGTATGCTGATTAACCAGTATAATTAAATATTTTGGAACATACGTTAAAGTGAATTTGTGGATTTGTTTTATGATTTACGTATACATTTATCCTTTGGAGCTGGATTTGAACAGCGACTTTCACTTTTTAGATTCGATTAACCTATTGCATTTTATTATATTCGTATGCTTTATTTATCTGCTTTGGAAACTAAATTGAATAGAAATATCATTATTTTTATTGCATTTGGTTTTTAAAAGTATGTCTGAAGTATTTGTTCTTCCAATTTTTTTTCAGCAAAGTACGTATTGAAAACGTAAAAAATAAATAATGGTCAGATTCGTACCTCTGAGCTGTAGATCGATGCGTGTTTCCTGTTTACATGTTGTAGGAATGAAATTCATAAAATTTCATATAACCATATAAATAATCAAATTATTCCATGTTTATGTTGAAATCAAAGCGGATAGTAAAGCCGAAAGGTAGTTATCTCATACCAACCGTGAACTGTCTGGGAACTAATTTCAAAAGGTTCCCTCGTGGCCAGTCGCTCGGAAATGACCTTATTTTGAAAAAGTTGTGTCTTCTGTTACCCTAGTAGGTACAAAGGAGTGGTTACCGTAGCGTAACATGACAGACCCAACCACAGACATCAGAATATACATTAGACTGGACAAGCGCCAAGTTTATAGGCAGTCCAGTGTCGCAATTTCTTTTCGGTTCTTACTTGTGAAAAGTTATATATTTCTGGAAAATTACTGATTCATTGCGATGATGGCATGTTACAATTGCACGGAAATAACGGTAATTTCTTCTAATATTCGTGCGTCTTGACTCGTCTCACAGAGCGTAAACTGGTAGCCAGTGTATGCTCGTTGAGCTTACAGTTGTCGCACTTTAAACCGCGGCCCCATCTCCGTATTGGAATCTGTGACCCAACCTTTTTGGAATATTATTACAGCGGTAATGATTCTACTAGTTGTTGATTAAAGTTACTGGTTGCATTTTAAGTTAATATTATTTAATCTGTGGTTATATTTAAAGAAGTTTTAACTTGCCGCAATATATGTAGCCGTGTGGTGACGTCAGATTAATTGTGACCACACCTACTCTTCCTAGGGTGTCGTAAACGGCGACAAAGAGATATTTTCCCTAAGTGATGGGCAGCAGCATCACTTTGGTAGTGGCGTATCTCTGCACTCACCAACCGCATCGCAAGCGTGGTGAGTATGGCATTTACGCCCAATTATTAATTAGGCCTTCGTTCAACAGTGGCTTTAATGATAGATTAGGCTGTAATAGATGATGATGCATGAACTTGCGCTTACTGATATAATTCTTTATAGCTAGGTAAAATTTATGAAGACACCTTAAGACATAGGTACCAATTGGAACTTTACATGAAAAAAGTGATTGAATGGGCGTGCAAATTAGCGTATAATATTAAATGGAATTTCATCACCGCTTACAAATAATGCGTACTTTCGATAAAGGCTATCGTGGAAAAATAAATAATTGTTTATATTAAATTTACCCATCACATTAGTATCGGATACAATATTACAAAGTTGGTTTTTCAATCAAAATCTTAATTTAAAAAGGAATCTTAATTTTATTAAGGGTGTTTTTTAAAAATTACGTATCGGCGAACCTAACTAGTAAAATTAATTTTACAGGTCATTCGATATTATAAAATTGAATTAATGGATATCATTCTAGATGTATTAGCGTTACCATTGCATTAATTGCAAGGTACCCATCAAAAATAGCTTTCCTCATCATTTCAGCCATCCACTGCTGGATTGATTGATAATGTTTGATTCAATGCGATTAAGTCTCTTTTATAAACCAAAGTTTGCGCGTTTATTCGGTACAGCGACATCTATTGAGCGCGCAAGAAAACTGAGTGTCACCTTGGTTTATAGTTTGAAAAAGAAAATAAATTAAATTCATGATTGCTAATTTTGTAAAAATTAAACAAAAATAAAAATTTTTGTATACATTACGTTTTTTTAAAGACTTCAAAAAGGGATACTGCAATTTGGTATGAATAACACCTAATTAAAAGCGTAAATTGGAAATTCAAATTAAGCTACGGTTCCAATATTATTCAATTATGTTCCAACACTCGATTGCACTGTAGGAAACAGTCCATGTAATTAGTGGCAACTCATCCACTGAAATTACTTAATTCAAAGACACTTTCGCTGTGACTTTATTAATTGCAATAAAATTGCACCTTGTTACCGTGTCATAAGGTCTATGAGCTGTGAAATATTGCCGTGACTTATTAGCACCCTAGTATTAGGTAGAAAGCTTAACCGATCGACATTATGCCTTGATGAGTAGCTACTTACGAAGTTTAATGATTCGTGGTTTGTTATAGCTCGTTAAGTCTGTTATAGTTGGTAGAAACCTTATTTTAACTTCAATTATAGCAAAGTCAAAGATCAATGATAATTATCATCTTAGGGTGATTCTTTTGTATGGACCATTCCAGTGTTGCCAAATTAGTTTTAGGAATTGGGCTTTTGGAGGCGCTTGGAATAAGGCTAAATCGGGCTAGATGAAGCATCAATAACCAACAAAAAGCATTCGTGAACGATGAAAATTATGAAAAAGTATTTGTTACAATGGCTTTGATTTATGTTCAAGACACTCGCATTACCAAAGAGTAAGAAAAGTGCTGCTGGCCTTTTGAATACGCAATATGCTCACATCTTGGGTCGCCAAGTCGTATCGCTCAGCATGAAATATTTCACATAGTAAATGATTTCACAGTTTTAATAGTACGCGGACAAGAAGTTCCATAACTTTAAAAAAAAATAAATATAACTAAGTTACCTAGTAAAAGTACCACAATAAAAACAATTAGCCGAGATGTAATGGTAATCAAGAAAAATCTTAACACCGTCATGCAGAATATATAAGTTAGCGTCATCTAGAATTTTACTTAAGAACTAACTTTGTATAAGCTATCAATCTTGAACATGGACAAAAGCATACGGTAGGTATTCCATTCATCAAGTGGTATGGATGAAATTTCGAATTTAGTCTCGATGTACAATTTTTGTAAAGGAACGAGTCCGAATATTCACTCGAACACTCCCCGTCATAAATTCGATCGGATGCAGAGTGCGGCCACATCCCTACGCAAAACCAAAGGGTCAATCGTTTCGGAGATAGCAGGAACGTTGATGATTCAAGCTGCTCGTAATTGGACACGGTCAAAAAGAAGCTGGTACTGAGGCGCTCCCGCCCAAAGATAAGAGCAATATTCCATGTGGGGTCGCACTTGAGCTTTATAACGACACGAATTATACCCTCGACTTACTGAACCCACCAAGCTTCTAAGAGGCCAATTCGGCCTTATGATCCAAGTGATCGCGAAACTAGACACTTCTCGATATGTCAACTTCGAGAATTCCGATACTAGCTGCCGATGACAGAGGAATATTATCAAATTTAGGCGATACGATGGGCGTTTTTTATATAATTACATGAATATAGCAATGAACAAAAACACACAAAAAATACATTCACTAATAATATATAAGTCTGGGAGAAAAAGAAAAAAAGAACTTACATGTTTTCATGGTTTCAATCAAATGCATTTTATTAGTGCCAACGTCCGTAATGCATTCAAATAATTCCTACCACGCATCGTTAGTTCTTGTTAATAATAAAATATTAATGTGATGCCAGTAGCTTTGAAAATGGTACATGTTGCTATTTGCATTTTAATGTACACCCAGGCCACGTAATGCTTTTTGTGCCAATAGTTTTATTTTAATATTATAAGACGAGCGACGGTGGCTCAATGGTGTGGACTGTCGCCCTCCTACTAGGAAGGCGACAGTCCACACCATTTGGAAAACACATTGGTACGCCACGTACCAATGTGTTTTCGAAAAATATATGTACGTTATCCGACGCGAAATAGATATAGATACAGTGAAAGAAAACATCGTGAGGAAAGCGCACGCCACACGCCCACGAAAAGATTTAAAGGTTGTACGTGAAGTTGAATCCGCACTGGGCCCGCGTGGACGACTAAGGCCTAAACACCCTATACGGGTAGGCTCGTGCCCCTCGGTGGGGACGTTTAATGAGCTAGTGATGATGATGTAGAATTAGTTGAAGATAGGCCACCTATAGAGTTAGGCCGTGTAGATTCAGAAGCTTGACTCTACAATTAGTTGAAGATAGGCCACCTATAGAGTTAGGCCGTGTAGATTCAGAAGCTTGACTCTACATAAGCAGATCTCATATCTTTAACAGGGAAAACCTTGTATCGTCTTCGCAATATTTTATTTATATTAAATATTTTTGTAGGATTTCAGTTGTTTTTGTAAGTTGCCCTTTTCAGTAGTCTTTTAGGTAACTGCGATACCTGACCTGACCACGATGGTATCCTCTTTTATGTACTAATTGAACAGGACGGTCAGGACGCTCACCTGATGGTAAGTGATACGCCTAACCATGACAGAATCGCTATGAAGGAGACCAACAACTGACAGACAGTTATTATCCTCCATCAATGCCGCACTGCGACTGACACCCGAGACAACAGATGCTAAGTCTCCCGGTCTAGGAAATTTCACTAGCTACAGTGCCCTCATCCCGAAAAACAAAAGTGCATAACACTCCTGTTTCACGGGACGATATCTGGCACTGCGGTGGTACCTACCTAGACGACTCAGTATCGAGTCTACCGCGTAGTAAATTTAAGAAAGCTTGTTCCAGTCGTATACTGCATAACTCAATTACGGTGTTATACTACGCTTTGATTTATCTTATTATTTGTCCAAACAATAACAAGATTATAAGATAATGTTAACTTTCTACAAACATTAATCACAAGTCTATTGTTACCGCTATTCAAAGGTTTTATCTAAATAGATCATTTTGCAAAGTATTTCAAATTGAGAAACGTTCTTTATTTGCTTCTTAAAGTTAATTATACAGAGGTGAGCTTAAAGATTATCTGAATAATTATTTAACAGTTGTTAAGCAAATATTGTTTCAGATATTACTGGTCATTTGAATATTACAAACAGACACTCTAATTTTATTTATAAGTAAACATTTTTGTGTTATCGAATTTCGAAAATATATGTACGTTATCCAACGCTCTTACGGTGAAGGAAAACATCGTGAGGAAACCTTCATGCACGCCTGCGAAGAGATTCGAAGGCTGTGTGAAGTCGTCCAATCTGCACTGGGTCCGCGTGGAAGACTAAGGCCTAATCACCCTATACGGATATGCTCGTGCCCCTCGGTGGCGACGTTTAATGAGCTGATGACGATGAAACAATTTAAAATGATACATACTATTTGTGTGCATCAAATAATTTTCTATCTATCGAGATCCGGCACTCCATGCATATATTATACGCTATAGTTACACATAATGGTAAGCTATAAACCCGTAATGTACCATCTAGAAATACGCGTTGTTAATCACAAATGGCGCTCTAAAATCCGATCTCACCGTAATAATGTATAAAAACGCAAATCATCTAGACGTTTTACAGTTACAAACGAGATCGAAATTATATTTCTTCGCTTTGTCAATGATTCGGCAAGCATACTTTCTAATATATAGATATTACACGCATGGTTTTGAATAATGTAGTCCTAATAAGTAAAAAACGGAGGTTGTAAGTTAATGGAAAAAGTATGCACTTATTTCAAAGCTTTATGAGTAGACGAGATCTGTAGTAGAGACCGCGTCTCGGCAAGCGTAGCGTAGGACGCCCGGAGGAAACAGAGTACCGGGATATCTTGCGTAAAATGGGAAGGCCTATATCCAACAGTTGAATGCGATAAGTTGATTAGATTAACAAATAAAACTATAACAGTTTTGTTCGACAAAGATTTAGGTACTGTGCTGAACTTAAATCTTCTAGTTCAAGTATTGCGTAACGCAATATGTGTAGTTAATATAAAATTAAATAAAACGTATAACGTTTTACCAAGCAACAACTACTACAAAGGCAAAAACCCCCTTTTCAAGCAACTTGTAAGGTGTTTTTTTTTCTTTCAATAATGAATTAGGTAATTTCAATCTTCTACATCGACCCTTTTAGTATACATTTTTTATAACATATGGAGGCAAACGAGCATGCGGCTTACCTGATGGAAAGTGTTACCACCGCCTATGGACATTTGCAACAGCTGTGGTCACAGGGAAGCGTTGCCACCTTTTTTTACTGAATACAATTTTATGATACGAAATGAACAGGTCTGTCCGGACGCTCACCTGATGGCTCACTAGCCAGTTGAGCGTCCACTATACGCCTGACCATAACGATCAGGACGCTCACCTGATGGTAAGTGATACACCTGACCATGACATTGAATGCCGCACTGCGCCCGTCATCGGAGTCAATAGATGTTAGGTCTCTTATACCCGGTTATTTCACTGGAACTTAAAATACTTGATCGCGCCCTAATCAGCGATCCAGCATAACCAGTCAAGGCATCGTTTGCTAATCGCTAGAACCTCTAACAGGTGTCCTCTCAAACATTGTATTCCAAGACCCAATCAAATAAAAATAAATTACCCAAAATTACCACCGGTTGTTATCAAATCTAATTGCCCTTATTAACAAAATTACCTCAGCAACAATAACATGAGATGAGATGATGAGAGCACAAAGCGTAATTTGGACTTAGTTAACAAGCCCGTAAGAGAATTACCAAAACAGTTATTCTTACGTACATGCATAATTATAATGAAATTTTAGAAAGCGCCTAACGTACGATGAGTTCGTAGTAGCATTATAAAGCCGATCTCGCTTTCGTTGAAAATTAATTAGATTTCGAAGAGAAATGGCTAAATCTTTCTTATCGTAAAATGAACATATCTCTTACTAAAGACATTGGAAACTGAATCAGCTGATTGTTTAATAAGGTGCTTCCACCAAATTGTGAAAACATCTGATTCTGATATTCCATATAAAGTCTTTGCATGTCTTCTTGTTTTTATATGCTCACCAAGTACTTTTTGAAAATTAATATAGTATAACGTAGACTCATTTGATTTATAATTGCAACTGAACTCTGGAGGTCGAGTAGAAAATCCACTCTGGTCCACCAAAGGCTGAGATCGGACTATATTTGGGGGTCCATTGGACACTTTATTTTTGGGGGCCGAGGGTCCGCGAATACGCACACAAAAATAAAGATTGGTGTAAAAATGACTATTCAATAGCATAAGGCATGGATTACCGTACTGAGGCGTAAATTAAAAAAACGATTTATTGCCAAAACAGGCTGTAACCGAATTGGAAGGAAAGTTTAAGCAAAAGTTTAAAAACTACTGTTTGCAACTAACACATGTTATAAGGAAAATTGTTACGCATTGTTCTTTCATCCAAAGGATGCCTGGAAGAAATTGCTACCTAAGTAATAAGGCCGCCCGTGTTGTACTTGTTTCTTTTTCTGTTAACTGTTGTTTTGTATTTTTTTTTACGTGCAATAAAGTATTTTTTATCTTTACTTTATCTTAGATGGTCTACGGGACCAACGGCAACGTGCCTTCGTAAGCTCGAAACTAGAAATCTCTAGTAATCACGTAAGACGTATGTATGACGACTCATTTGGTGAAATGGTTGAGACGTCGTCTACTAGGTACACCAAGAGTTCCGTGTTCGATCCCCGGGCAGTACCAACATTTGTGTACATTAACATATATGTTTGTTTTAGAGTGTTTCTATGTATATTATGTACGTATGTATTTGCAAAAAAATATATTTTTTAGTCACTATATTACAGGTTCAAATGCTTGGTTTGGGGCTAGATAGCGCTGTTTGATCGTTGATATTTATTTATCATTGTTATATTTTTGGTCACCCATCAACTAACCATTGCGATTGTAGATTGACTTGTTCGATCATCAACCGAAACTCACCGCCAGCCCTCATTACGTGTACCAAGTCTCCGTAACCTTAACGAGCATTTGAACAAGTGTCACATAACAGTGTTGGTAACTGTCAAATCGCAGTCGCCATATTGTTTACGATGTCCCACTTGGCTATGAGAAATCTTCGACAGCAATGTGTACATATATATACATATATAGGTATATAAACTGTGTATTACCACGTAAGAAACCACGTTTCTTCTTCTTAGGCCCGTATTCTAGAACAAGACTCAACGTTCAGCTTGATTTAAACTGAGTTAGAAAGAGATGGCGCTATTTATCATATAGAGAGTACTATCTCTTTCTAACTCTATTCAAGTAAGGATCAACACTTGAGTCTCGTTCTAGAATACGGGCCTAAGTGAACAGGACGGTTAGAGCACTCACCAGGTGGTAAGTGATACGCCTGACCATAACAGATGAAGTTACATTACATTCCGTCAACTATTACACACATTACACTCCCTGGGCCCGTCATCCAAGACGACAAATATTAGGTCTCTTATACCCCGGTATTTTTACTAGTTAAGTATAGTACCCGCATCCTATAACACAAAAGTGCAGAACACTGCTATTTTTCGGGACGATATCTACCGTAGATTACCAAGACGGGTCACAATGGTTAAGATATACCAGAAGGGTTATTTTGCATATCTTTTGAGACTCAAATCAGTCCTAAATCTTGAAAATATTTAAGACAAACGTAACGAGTAAAACTAAAAAATACAGGTAGTAATTTCATACAGACATGCTTTGCCAATCAAGCAAAGCTATTAGTATTGCTAACTGTAATATACCGCAATATCTTTCGTTTTCTTCAAGTGTTCTAAGTTGTGCTAAGAACACTAACCTTTCTAACGTGGTGATGGGAGCCTGATGACCTGTACAACAGTTATTTAAATACATATAACAGCCATCAGTCTTACATAAACTACAAAATAAGTTGATGTACCTTTCGATAAGCTTTTGTTTTGCTTAATTTTTTTGTTTCTGTAATAAGAAAATAAACTTGATTTTTTTATCACTGGTGTCTCAATTAGTAAGAAGAAATGGTATTATCTTCATTCATGATATCCACTATCTGTATAAAATTGTTGAGACATACTGCACTTTTTTTAACTTTTTGTTAACTTATTGCAAAAATATATGAAACAAAGAAAGAAAGAAAAAAATCTTTATTCAAATAAATCTGTTACAGATACTTTTGAATCGTCAATTGTTATTATTATTATATTTTTAATGACTCTACCACCGGTTCGGAATAAGTAGGATCTTCGAGAAGAGCCGGCAAGAAACTCGAGTTACTCTTTGAAACTTTTTATATCAGTGGTTACAGAGTTTCGACATTTACTTACATAGCTTTACAATAATTTATTACAAAGATTTTGTAACTGGAACACTATGGAAAATGAACACGAAATTCTCTATATGCGACCGTAATTCTACTAACGGTTAGTTGTTAAGTTCTTAGGTTTGTAACAGAACATACAATACCAAAGTGTTGTATGTGTAAACTAATTTCATAAACGGACGACTTCACACACAACCTTCGAATCTCTTCGCAGGCGTGCATGAAGGTTTCCTCACGATGTTTTCCTTCACCGTAAGAGCGTCGGATAACGTACATATATTTTCGAAAATTCGAAAACACATTGGTACGTGTCGGGATTTGAACCTCTGCCCTCCCGGTAGGAAGGCGACAGTCCACACCTTTGAGCCACCGACGATATGTGTCACAATTAATACAATATATGGATTTGATTGTTTAGTGCACATAGTTTCCTCAAATTCCATAACTATAGTTTCTTTCATTGGACCGTTTTCTTTTAAAGTTAATATGTCCATTTTCAATTAGTCTATTTTATAGCGACGCTCATCCCACTATAAGGGTTAAGGTAGCCCTTATACTGGTATGAGTATCGCTAAGGAACCGAGAACCTATCAGAGGCCGAACAGCATCAATCATTATTCAACCGACTTTATGACGTAAAGCAAATCAGTTTTTCGCGCTTGACAAATGGTCATCCGTTGACCCTAAGCCAAGTCAACATCACACTTACCGGACAACGGTGACGTCGAACGGCTCCTAAGCCATGCTTGATAACCCTTCTGATAAATATATATAATAATAATTGTATAGTAGCGATCAAATTCAAATTCCAAATATCTTTATAAAATTTAATCTTATAGGGATACTTTTGAATTTACAATTGTTTTTTATGACTTTTACACCGGCAAGAAACTCGATAGTCATTCTTTTAACCTTTTTATAATATTGATAACCGAATCAAATTCTTAGAAATCAGTTTAAAATAATTTATCACAAAAGTTTTGTGTCTTTAAATTTGCAAGACACACATCTTTATCAGAGAAATATTCACCTTTTGTACCATTACTTTATTATGTTTTTTTTTAATCTTTGATGAATTTTAACTGGTGAAAGGCAGTTCAGATACATTTTGTAGTATTTATGTAAAACAATTTATACAGACACTAATTCATGCACAGTGAAATACAGCTGCAAAGTATAGAATAACTCGTTTCCACAAATCGAAAAATATGTTCAGTGTATCATCCTTCCATCCATAAACAACAATATCCCTATTTATAAATTACTATTATCATCATCATCATCAGCTCATTAAATATTCCCACTGAGGGGCACGAGTCTACCCGTATAGGGTAATTAGGCCTTAGTCGTCCACGCGGGCCCAGTGCGGATTAGACGACATCACACAAAACATTTGGATCTCTTTGCAGGCGTTCATGAAGGTTTCCTCACGATGTTTCCCTTCACCGTAAGAGCGTCGGATAACATACATGTAATTTCGAAAATTCGAAAACACATTGGTACGTGGCGGGATTTGAACCTCAGTCCTTCCGGTAGGAGGGCAACAGTCCACACCATTGAGTCACCGATGCTGTATTTAATTTAATTACTATACGATCTAGTAATTCCTTAAACTCTCATTCTAATTAGAACACTCATTACTAGTTTGATAGATGCGTCGTTATTACACTTTACAACCGTTTATAATTATCGTTCGCTCAATGGTGTGGTCTGTCGCCCATGTCAGTGTGGCAGTTTGTAATTCAGGCTTCACTACTTGTTTGTATCTCTTCCTAATGTATATTGTCAATGTTCTAAAGTTTATGTCTAAGAGCGTCGGTGGCTCAGTGGTGTGGACTGTCGCCTTCCTACCGGGAGGGCCGAGGTTCAAATCTCGCCACGTACCAATGTGTTTTCAAATTTTCGTAAAACATATGTACGTTATCCGACGCTCTTACGGTGAAGGAAAACATCGTGAGGAAACCTGCGTACGCCTGCGAAAAGATTCAAATGTTGTGCGTGAAGTTGTCCAACCCGCACTGGGCCCACGTGGACGACTAAGACCTAATCACCCTATACGGGTAGGCTCGTGCCCCTCGGTGGGGACGTTTAATAAGCTGATGATGATGATGATCTATGTATAGCGTAGGGCGGACCCGACAAATCATATGCAATCAAAAATAATTTAAAAATAATAAATCAAAAATATTTTTTTACATATCAATATCTTTCTTCTAAATAAAAGGTGCACGTCGTTAGGCTCACATAAGTTTGATGATCTGTTGGTGCAATGGTTGAGAAGCCGCCTATTACATCATGAGTTTCGGGTTCGATCCTCGGCAGCCCACATTTTTGTGTGCATGAACATGTTCGTGTGAATGTTTCTATATGGATTATGTATGGGTTTCTGCTTAAACTTACAAGTTATTTTACAATGAGATTAAAGTTTACAAATTACATTTTGATATCAATTTTTTACTCTGCAGCTTTATGCATTTTTGACATGATTTTTTTTACATCTTTACATTGTCACACCATTTAATGATTTTGGGTAGTCGGTTGTACAGTGGTACTCCTTCGTATAATATTGTTTTTTTTGCCGTATTCAGTGAGAGAAATAATAAACAGACGTTTAAAATATTTTCTTAGGTAACGTGTTTTTTAATTCTCTTTAATTGTATACTGCTTTGAATCGAACCCAATAACAAAAGCATCTCTGTATTTGCCTTAAAAGTTATGCATATTTATGTATAACCATCTATTCATCATCATCAGCTCATTAAACGTCCCCCGAGGGGCACGAGCCTACCGTATAGGGTGATAGGCCTTAGTCGTCCACGCGGGCCCAGTGCGGATTGGACGACTTCACACACAACCTTCGAATCTCTTCGTAGGCGTGCATGAAGGTTTCCTCACGATGTTTTCCTTCACCGTAAGAGCGTCGGATAACGTACATATTCGAAAATTCGAAAACACATTGGTACGTGTCGGGATTTGAACCTCAGCCCTCCTGGTAGGAAGGCGACAGTCCACACCACTGAGCCACCGACGCTCTACCATCTATTCATCCCTAACTAAATCAAGCTATTGTCCTAACATACGACCATTAACTGTACCATAGAGAATTTATGGGACATGTAAACGATCGTACGTCTGGTAATAAATACGACCCCACCGTTCACTAGTGAATGAATCAAAACGGGTGCCGTGAGAGGTTGGATGGTGGTTGTTTCCATTGGATACAGGGTTACGGGATTGTTTATAATAAGTGGCAAGAAATCTTTAGTTGGTTAGTAATAATATCAATCAGAATCAGAAGAGAGATAGAAAACGATGCACCTTCTCTGCAATTGTAGTGTACAACGGAAGCGAAACATCCACTTGGGTAACTGCTTTTATGGCCAAATGACATAAAATGTAAGTTAGGCAGGATTTTGAGTTTCCTAAAAACTGACAAATTTTAAGACGAGCTCTTAAAGGGCAGCGAATTATAAAAAATCTACGTCGAGGTACAGGTCTTGAAAAGCTGGAATCGCTCCCAATAAATCTTATATTAATAATGACATCCATAAATCCACTTTCTATTCATATCTCGATTCCCTCCGTACTTCGGAACTCACGACCCTTCGAACCACAATGACAATTAAAGGCGTCGTCAGTTATCTCGGTTGTCGGGTGAAGTGCAGCATTGATGGAGAATAATAACTGTCTGTCAGTTGGTGATCTTATTAAAGGCCGCTCTGGTTTGGCGTATCACTTACCATCAGGTGAGCGTCCTAACCATGCTGTACACTTTGTATCATAAATAAAAATTTGGCTGTTAATGTATGCGAATCCAGAAAACCTAAAACAGTGTCAGAATTGATGGTTGATTTCCTTCCTACTGTCGGTTGCAATAGTTAAAAGCTGCAGCCATTTTGCTACTGCTATCTAGTATGCCGGCTTAAGCAAATTGTTTACCATTAAAAACCTCGAAAAATTTGCATTCCCGAGGCGATTGCGTTAATTTGACGCACTGAACGCGTTATTTATAATAAAATACAGTATAATGGATACAATTTAACTTGCGAATAGCCTCACTTCATAATTTATAATCAGATACTTCAAGCCCAGAGGCTCGTTGATACAGAAAATGATAAATTCACGGTGCACCTCCGCCAGCGGTGCAATAGAAATGCAACCTAAAGTGGGTTTAATTAAAGTGTAACTTGGTAGTTTGGTAGTAGTGGGATTTGTTGCCACGCTGGTGTCTCTTACGTTAGCCATAAGCTTGAGGAAATTTATATAATCATAGGCAACGGTGTGTTTTAATAAGACTGTGTAGATACGATAAACACGGCTGCATGCATCGTCCGAAACTTAACGTTTGTATGGAAATGAGATGCATTTGTGTCAATATTTCGTTCTATATTTATTAATCTATTGCATCTTATATTACACATTTACATAAAAAATTGGCCAAGCGCGAGTCGGAATCGCCCGTGGAGGGTTCCGGAGCAGCAAGTAACATAAAATAATGTAATTTTTATTTACTTAGGCACCTACTACAGCTTTAATATGAAAAATAGTGGTTCACCGTTTTTGACTACTCATCAGAAATCGTTCAAACTAAATTTCGTTATTAGATTTTACGGTATTGTACATCATAATTTTTTTTCGATTTTATCAACCCCATAGTTAAGAAATTAGAGGGGGATTAGGGGGGGACACAATTTTTTCAACTTTGGAGGTGTCTCTCGCACAAACTATTCAATTTATAAAATAACGATATTAGAAACCTCGATATCATTTTTTAAGCTCTACACATTGATACCACACACGGGGAGGCTCGATAAAAAAATTTTTTTGAGTTTCAGTTCAATGTATGGGGAACCCCAAAATATATTATTATTTTTTCGAGTTTCTTGTCAAAACCTAATAGCGGTTTACAAAATACATATACTCACAAAGTTTGAATAGAGTAGTGCTTATAGTTTCAGAAATAAAAGGGGTTGATTATTCGGACAGACTGACAGACAGACTTGACGAATCTAGGCATAAGGGTTCCGTTTTTGCCATTTGGCTACGGAACCCTAAAAAGAAGTGTAATATATGAACTGTAATATCAAAATAACAGTTTATTACTACTTGCTTATGAGTATAATTTGTCTAAGGTACCATAAAGACATTTTTTTTTAATTTTTGTCTGTCAGTCAGTCTGTTCATTCGTCTGTTTGTTCCGGGTAACCTCTGAAATGGCTGGACAGATTTGGACGTGATCTTTTTTGGCAGGTAGCTGATGTCATAATGAAAGACTAAGGCGACTTTAGTAACTTCAGAGTTTTTAAAAAACCAGAGTAAGCACTACATATTTGCATATATGGAGTGTTCACCACCAGCCTATACGTACGTCACCATAAAAAACTACTGGATAAGTCCACGAATGCTGGCTTGATCTTAATTGATTTCCAACAGAACTTTATTATTACTGTACTGAATTGGCACGTTAATGGTCGACATCAGCCGACATCTCCTATTCAGTATGCGTTGTAGCATTAGCAAGCACTTAAGCTCAACTGCATTACGTTAGTGTAATAGCCTGTCTCAGAATCAGTCGTTTGAATTTTTTTCACATCAATGATATCGCTAGGAAGAAATGGAGGTTGGTGGTAGGTAAGTGTTTTTTATTTCAAAAAAGTGCCTGTCTGTATTCACTGGATGTTCAAAATTGATAACGGCTTTTTTCATAAAACTATCGATTACACTTAAACGATTTCTTGTAATTTTATGTAAGCAATATTTGATTATTCGTTGGTTGTTTAATAAAAATCAAATAAAATTTCAAGTATCTCTAAGTTAGGAGCTCCCATTGCATTAACTTATGGTATCTAACAAATACTAATTGTACAGACTACCATGTATTTCAATATGTGTAAGGAAAAATAATGAGAAAATGAACTGAAAAAAAGCTTACCGAATATAGCTTAATTTGACGACCTAACGCCTTCCTCTGGCTAAATTAAACAAAGAGTCTTTGCATTGTAAGTCAAACGTTTTTTTTTCTAGATTTTGATACAATTTTCACGTGGACGTCAAGGCTAAATTATGATAAAATTACAAATATATTTATAAATATTTCCATAAAGCTGATTTAAATAAACAAAGACTTTTTACCATTGACTTCAAATGAATTACTTTTTTCTATTTTTGATACAATTTCTCGTAGACGTCCAAAGGCTGATGATAAAATTAACTTTTTATTTAAAAAATTATAAAATATTTCCATAAAGCTAAATATGTATTTGCAGTAATGGAATTCTTACAGAAAACAAAATGGCGCCTATTGGGAGACTAATTGGCTTACTCAGCTCCTTAGATCCAACAAAGGGGATTAATTGACCAATCGTAAGCAACTAATCTTCCGGCAAACCTATTACAGGACCGTAACACGATGGGAGTCAAGCATGAGTGTACCGGTTGAGATGCCAGAACACACCGGGTGTCTTTCTTACTTGATCAACTAACTCTGCCCCGCGGTATTATCCGCTTTGGAATAGAATAGAAAACAATACCTAAAAAGCGTGCAACTTGCTGCTGTGCGGAACAACATTGGCTTGTTTTCCTAATATACAAAGCTTTTTCGAAATTAAAAGTAGTTTTTGTTTTCCCGTATTACATCAGTCACCTACTCAAAAGAAGTCCCGTCCAAAACAGGCCAAACTACTGATGCGCTTTTTTTCATCAAAATACATATTTTTACTGTTTTTTATTGTATTTTTGTATATTTTTTTGACTTTAATGAGTGCTTTTTGTAAGTCTAATTTGAAATAAATGGATTTTGACTTGACTTTGACTCGGTCCAGCCATTTCAGAGATTACCCGGCACAAACATTTATTGACGTTTAACAAAAAATAGTTAACCATAGAAGAAAATATATAATATTTAGCACTTATTTCTTCAAAACAAAAACTAAAAACATTAAAAAAGGCCAAAGGGTTCCGCCTCAGCTTTAGCCATTGCGACGCTATAAAAAAGCGTTGCAATAGCGCTGATAATCTGACGGAATTCACTGGGTTCCATCAGATTATCGGCGCTATATAAATGATCAAAAAATATAAATACATCATCATCAGATCATTGAACGTCCCCACTGAGGGGCACGAGCGTACCCGTAAGGGTGTTCAGGCTTTAATCGTTCACGCGGGCCCAGTGCAGATTGGCCGACTTCAAGCACAACGTTTGAATCTCTTCGCAGGCGTGCGCAGGTTTCCTCACGATGATTTCCTTCACCGTAAAAGCGTCGAATAACGTACATATTATTGCGAAAATTCGAAAACACATTGGTACGTAGCGGAGTGTGAACCTCAACCCTCTCGGTAGGAGGGCAACAGTCCACACCATTGAGCCACCGACGCTCTATTTACCTATTGATGATGAAAATTTTTTTTAAAAGGTTACTTAGTAGAATAAACTGTTTTTTTTTTACTGTAAACCGAATGGAGCTGAGTGTGACAAGCGTCTCCCAACCTACATTTTATTTATTCCCTTTTTGCCGTTCTGACGACATCCTGCAGGAGACGGCTTCTAGGAACAAGTTGGGATTTCCGCAAATACAGTGCCCGGTGTTTGTTTATTATGCCCATACTCTAGTGATGATACGTTACATCATTAGATTTACATAGAATTTTCTTAAGATTACAATAAAATAAAAAGTTCAATGAAATAGTTTTTACCGCCTTGAATAAAAACAGTTACAATTAATGTAAAGTGTAGTGCGATATATAAATCTTATAACTTCAAATAAATGAAGAAAAATTAAGAAAATTATTGCCACATTATGTGAGTATAATAATTATAAAAAATATTCACTGACATTCACACAGCGTCATCTAGTCCCAAAGTAAGCATTTAGCCTGTTATATGGGTACAAAACAACGGATATACATTTTTTTAAATACATACATATTATAGATAGAAAAATCCCAAACCAATACAAACAGACATGATCATGCACACAAATGTTTGTACTGCCTTGGTATCGAACCCGGAACCCTTGGTGTAGTAGCCGACGTCTCTACCATTAAACTACAAGTGTCGTATGATTTATGTATTTGTGTGTGTTCATCTTTTAGATATTATCAATACATCTATCTAAATTTTGTTTCAATGTCACTAAGTGTATATTTTCCAAATTTTTTTGGTCAAAATAAGAAATTTCTTCGTTTATTTTATACAACTTATAATACTCAAACTGCTATATAACATGTTTTTTTTATAATTCTAGTTTATTTGAACTTACGATTTTAATTGCTTATTTCATATCAGACTGAAACTAATTACTAATAGTTTATACTAAAGTAATGGTTCACTATTGATAACCTTACTAAAACAAGATACTACATTTCAAGCATGCGTTATGACTATTGAATTAACTAAATAAATTAAACAAGTCCATGAACTTTTTATACTAACATCAAATGAAACCCACCGCAGGAATTTAAATTCGAATCGCACCGACTATGCTAGTATTGGCATTAATTAACCATTAAACCGAAGCAGTGACCAATAAAATAATAAAAAAATACAAGCCCGCAAACAGGTGGCCATAAACAAGCAAGGATTCTGCTACTATTTTAAATAGATCTTAATGTCTATGGTATTTTTCAATTTGCCGCACCATAAACGGTTTTGCCTCTGCCTCCTTTACACGGTGCGTTTTTTATTATTTATGATTCGTACTTTGCTTTCAATTCAAGGTAGGCATTTTAATGAAGAGACCGTTTTTATGGACGTTATAAATGTATGTAGGTTTTATTGATTCCGAAAAATATAATAGCTCGATCGTCCAGTGATATCCACATGATCGCGCTTAACCATTTATTTTAACAATTTCAATATTCTTCGGTGAAATAATGTCACTATAGTTTAGAAATATTCAAATAAATTTTCACGGCTTTCAATTTGGGACCTTACGAAATGTTCTCATATGAATGTCAATTGTTATCTACTATTAATAATTAATTTCGTTTAAAATTAATGTTGTTGTTGTATAGAAGCATTTTCCAAGAAAATTATAATTAAAATAGAAAATAAAATGTATTGCTAGTTTTACAGTAGAATATAATTATTTACAATAATTTCGTGCCGCACGGTGTAAAGAACTTGAAACATAGCGGTGGGTATTAAGCCTGTGGTATTAAGTGCTTATTTGCAACCAGCGGATATTTTCCCATAACTTGACCAAAAGCTTCATTAGTGGATTAACGTCAGTATCTAGGTGGTGATCTTGTTTTAGCGGTTCTCAATCTTTTGATCGTTCGTTTCTTAAAGTTAAGGCAGTTTCTTTAAGAAATTTAATCAAGATCACACATTAATACAAACAAATGGAGTAATACTTATGATATTAAAAAAGTATTGAATTGCTAGTGAAGCATAGGAAGCCCTCCGGCCTGATGGACCGATGACTTACAAAGGTTGCTGGTGGAGGCTGGATGAGGAATGCAGCAATGATGTAAAAAAGTATGGATCCGTGATATGCTCACAAAACAATCGAAAAAAGTGTTCCGAATGCAGTGACAGCACACATACACATATTTCGAATGCGTACATTTACCTTAACAAAAGAATACAAACTGTACTTACTTCGGCGGTTCGTTTTTGAGGCACGGATGGCGTATCTACCTTTATATATACAGAATATCATTGGAATGCAGAGGACTGAGATTGGTTAAAGAGTGAAGAGTGCGACTTTGCTTAAATTAAGGCTTGATTCTGCAGAGTTAACGTCTTTGAATATTTTTCTTTCTTTCTTCATCATCATCAGCTCATTAAACGTCCCCACCGAGGGACACGGGCTAACCCGTATAGGGTGATTAGGCCTCAGTCGTCTACGCGGGCCCAGTGCAAATTAGACGACTTCACACACAACCTTCGAATCTCTTCGCAGGCGTACATGAAGGTTTCCTCACGATGATTTCCTTCACCGTAACAGCGTCGGATAACGTAGGTACATATATTTTAGAAAATTCGAAAACACATTGGTACGTGTCGGGATCTTTCATTCTTAGTTAATGATAAATATTCACTGACATTCACACAGCGCTATCTAGCTAAGCATTTGCCTGTAATGTGGGTACTGAACAATCGACACACATCATCATCATCATCAGCTCATTAAACGTCCCACCGAGGGGCACGAGCCTACCGTATAGGGTGATTAGGCCATTCATCTACGCGGGCCAAGTGCGGATTGGACGACTTTACACACATCCTTCGAATCTCTTCGCAGGCGTACATGAAGGTTTCCTCACGATGTTTTCCTTCACCGTAACAGCGTCGGATAACGTACATATATATTTCGAAAATTCGAAAACACATTGTACGTGTCGGGATTTGAACCTCAGCCCTCCTGTAGGAAGGCGACAGTCACACCATTGAGCCACCGACGCTCTTTCTTTCTTAATTAATGATAAATATTTACTGACATTCACACAGCGCCATCTAGCTAAGCATTTGCCTGTAATGTGAGTACTGAACACATATACAATATATTTTTTTAATATATATAATTATTATCATAGAAATATTATTTGTTATACGAAATAAACTTTGGAAAACACTACTTAAACAGGTTTTACATACACACATTGTATAATACGTTACAGCAAGTGTTAATACCACAGATTTCCCAATACAGGAGATGGGGCAAGCGTTTTTAAGTGCGACAATGTAAGCTCAACGAGCATACACTGGCTACCAGTTTACGTCCTGAGACGAATCAAGACGACGAATATTAGAAAAAATAACCATTTTTTCCAAAATGCCATCCTGCGCAATTGTAACATGCCATCATCGCAATGAATCAGTAAATTTACCAAGAAATATAATACCTTTTCACAGGTAAGAACCGAAAAGAAATTGCGACACTGGACTGCCTATAAACTTGGCGGCTTGTCCAGTCTAATTGTATATTCGGATGTCTGTGGTTAATACCGTATTAAAACTAAAGCACACCATTAAAAGCCAACCGTTTAAACAATCAATCAACTTTAAACCTAATCGTATTAACATAAAGCGCATTTTGCTGTATAACGATCACAAGATTGATTCTCTTCCAGAATGTTGCAGATTGTCAGATCGTTGAGGCTTCGAGTTTGTAATTAGAACAGTGCGTGGGTTTTTTTTATTAATGCAACTGAAAGTGGGTGGTTAACTCTCTAGTACGTAGTCATACTTAGAAGTTTAAAACTTTAATACATAAATTTACTCTTACTTATAGATTAAAGTTTAAGAAGCGATGCAGACTCGGTAATGAGTCGTCTAAGTAGGTCCCAGGTAAAATAGTAGTGCTTTGCACTTCTGTATTTCAGGATGAGGGCACTGTAGGTAGTAACATTACCGGGTATAAGAGCCCTAACGTCTGTGCCGTTTATAAGAGCCCTAACGTCTGTTGTCTCGGGTGTCGGCTGCAGTGCGGCGTTGATGGAGAATAATAACTGTCCATCAATTGTTGGTCTCCTTCAAGGCCGCTCTATTATGGGCAGGTACACTTATCATCAAGTGATCGTCTTAACCGTCCTGTACACTTATAACATAAAAAAATCAGCCTCCGGACAAAACCTCTAAATAATTCATGTATTATTTTTACCAGAACCTAAATCTTTACTTGACTCCCAAATTACGGAGGGATTCAACACACTTTTTTGGTCCTAGCCATTTTGATAGTCGCTTCTCTTGCATTGCTAACTATGCGCAAGCCGCTTTACCATCGACCTCAAATCTCTTACTCTTTTTTATTTAAGTGTACATGACGGTCCAAACGCTCACCTGATGTTTTTTTTATTCTAGATGGGTTTAAATTTGGCCTCAGTCTCGCCTGATGGTAAGCGATGGCGAGGTCTATGATGGCACACGTTTGCCCAAAAAATGCCTATTCACTCTGGCCTTGAAAATACTGAGATTATAAGACTCTGGAAACACAGAAGTAGGAAGAGCGTTCCACTCCCGAACAGTGCGAACCAAAAAGAAGCAGCGAACCGCTTAGTGCGAGTTGTTGAAAAGTCAACGATATGGGGGTGAAAGCACTCCCGGCGTCTTGTGGTCCTGTGGTAAGTGGTAAGCCAGACCATGAGAGAATGACATTGAAGGAGACCAACAACTGATGAACACTACAAGTAGAGCACTTAGTTAATGAATGTTCTAAAAATATACAGTTACTATAAAAGCGGTAAATGAAAGACATTGAGCGTCGGTGGCTCATGGTGTGGACTGTCGCCTTCCTACCGGGAGGGCTGAGGTTCAAATCCTGACACGTACCAATGTGTTTTCGAATTTTCGAAAATATATGTACGTTATCCGACGCCGTTACGGTGAAGGAAAACATCGTGAGGAAACCTTTTTGTACGCCTGCGAAGAGATTTGAAGGTTGTGTGTGAAGTCGTCCAATCCACACTGGCTCGCGTGGACAACTAAGGCCTAATCACCCTATACGGGTAGGCTCGTGCCCTCGTGGGGACGTTTAATGAGCTGATGATGATGAAATGAAAGACATACCTACCTACAATTTTTTTTTCACATAAAATTCCATGAGCGTACCGGTGTCATCTTTGTATGGAGATTTATGCATTCAACCATTTAAAAATTACCTCCTTCATCCATGTTCAAATATAAACTGTATCAGTACGTAATAAAGTGTAATATACAATAAACAGTATGTATACTTCTTGAGAAATTCGTCGGTACTTACTCAGTATATCTCGTGTGAATTTTAACATTGTCAGTACCAATCATTGTTTAACTGCGATCATGGTAGTGATGTCCCAAAATAAGAATAACTATCGATAAAAGCCGTAACATCGACGACCCATCTAGTGTAATGGACGAGACGTCGGCTGCTACACCAATGGTTCCGGGTTCGATCCCGGGCAGTACAAATGATTACAAACAGACAATTTCATGCACACAAATGTGGGTAATGCCAGGGGATTAAGCTTGGACCTCTTGGTGTAGTAGCCGTCGACCATTACAACATGGGTTGTTATTATCACCGATTAATAGTTTCTTAATCACAGCACTCATACATCTCGATGTCCAAAGAGGTAATTATGGTACTATCGATATACAAACATAGTGCACATCACTAACACATTAAATAAAAGACCAAGCCTGTAAACAAGACAGCGATTATTCACATAAAAATGTATTCACTCCAGACAGCAGGCGTATGCACTTTACGACCTCCAGTTTTAGTTAGCATATCTCTGGGATTCTTAAAACGTTTAAAATGCCGATAAATTAAAGTAATTTTATGATCGTGTCTGTGGTCGATAAGTGCATTATTTAAAATCCCCAGTGAGTTATGGTGATTTGAGTAATCGGTGTTATTATTGTTTTGTATTGAAATTCTTTTATAGATTAATATAAAATGATAAATTTGCAATATTAAATATAATGAGGGATATGTTTTGTTACGATGGGACGAGAGAAAGAGGGATGTGGTATTTAATTATAAGGGACATTGTTTCTTAATCGAATTATTAATTTTATGGTGATATATGTTGAAAAAGCGCACAGTCCTGTATAGTAGAAGGTTATATACGATTTCTAAAACTTTTCTTTATTTTATTTGATCATGTTTCGTTGTGTTTTTTGTATTGCGGTTATATAGTAATTTTTTTTTTTTTCTCTAGCCGCCTTGTCTCATTTCCTTTTGAACTTGAAAACATTTGGAATTTACATTAACCACAGAATTAATATTTGCGGTCGAGGCCAAAGTTTAGGATGTCAAATGTCACAGATGCAGAAAAAGGTGAGTTGTTGAGAAGTACTTAATTAAATAAGGCATTATTTTTAAAATGCTTACTGTTTGTTTTATTTTGTTATCAGTCCTATCGCGTAACCGCATGTACCGGGCCGCTTTTCTCCCAACATATGTTAGGCTACCAAGCCCCCCCGCAGCCCTAAGCCGAGGTTCGAGTCCGTTCGGGACGCCCTAGGCTCGTTGTGTAATATATTTAGGCTGAGAGCATCTGCGCTCGCTACTTGCCCGTGAAGCTGTAAAGGCCATCTGCGGCCAACAGCAGTAGTCAGTTAAAAAAAAAAAAAAATATTTTGTTATATCATCACACTGGACTAATAGTAGCGGAGCAGCAAGGAAGAATGTTTCAAAATCGGGTAATATTTTTCTTCTGTGAGCTATCGCTGCGTGCGCTGTGTAAACGGTTAATGTTTCGCAAAAGTATGACATTATTGTTACCTTTATTATATTAGGGTTAGTTCACGATAACCTTTTTTAACCAAATTTGTTTGTTTTATATATATAGTCCTTATTCTAAAAAATACATTACCAATCAATTTAATAAAAAATTGCTCGGAACATCATTCGATTTAAATGTGGCCAACTAGTGGGTCAAAGTAAGCGTTAGCTCAAAGTGACTATTCCACGCGGATGAAGTCGCGCGCAAGAGTTGGTACACGCATACGATTACATTGAATTGCTAGAAGTACACTGAAGTATTTATATTCCATTTTAAATAGAATAAATTCAAATCCTAGATGTAATAAGTCAAAGATTTGGCTACTGACAATTTGTAAGTATTAGCTGAATAATCAGTTACTTACTCAGTAATACAAAGTTTATTACATTAATAATCAAAACAAAAACAATATAATTTTATACTTATACGCCAGAACCATAGATAGTAATCTGAAATCCAGGACGCAAACAGAAATACCATGAACAAGTTAACAAAATAACTGCGTCCACCTCTAAAGCTTGTATTTATATCTTACGCGTATCTGTCTTAATTACACGCAGCGGTGGGCTGGTTTGACTATCGATAATATTTACATCACTAATCGACGGTTATTTTACTATCGACTCGCGACTGCACGCGAGGCCTGAGGGTAATAAATTACAAATGTTATTTTTTTAGAAAACAACTTTTGCAACTGATTGTAGAATATTAGAAATATTAATTGTACGGCTGATTGTACATTAAGGATATTTAAGCAAACTCAACTTATAGATTTGGCTTGATGTCATTGATAAGACTTTTCCAGAAGTAGGGCATAAAGTAGCCATTGTATTGTATAAGATATTCTAAGTAACCAATCGTACATCCGATTATGAAATGAGTTTAATTCAATAATGAAAAAGAATACCGAAGAAAACATAAAGCTCTTATTTAAATTAAATTCACAGGCATTTCTAACAAATAGGCACACACTTACAGCGTTTCTATATTCTCATATGGTAGATCAAATAATAACTAGGTGTACTTAACGTTTCTTAGTACATCGACAATAATAAAATATTTCGATAGACGGTTGTTTTTTTTTTATTTGCACAATGCAAATAGCCGTAGAAAACTCAGCTATCCATCGCTTCAATCGATGTTACGGTGCAAGAAAAACACAGTTATATCACGTAATCTCGATACCGAATGTATAATCACGAGTGTGGAACGTGATAGCAAAAGTATACGACGAAAATATGTCTTTAAACTATAATAAATCGGCCGATCGTGCATGGCGTGCGGTAGGTCAAGTTTTATAGGAAACGCGGGGACACACGCTAGCTTATTACGAAAGTGACCGACGCGGTTGGGCATTTCACAAAGATACTTTAAAATTTCGTAACTTTAGCCAGAAGTTTTAATTGGAAACGTGCCTGTTAGTCATTTGAAATAACTAAATTGTTTTGTAGCAATCAATACTATTTAGCTGTGACCAACAAACAGACTAGTAAATTATATCGCTTGCAATTATTTAGTGTTAACCAAACCAACTTAATTTTTAGGAATATTTACATCGAATTACATTATTTCAATTGAAAAATTGATCCTGATAGATTTATGAGTTTAAAATTGACATTTTTGACTACATATACAGTTTTAGTTGGAGTCTTTGCTTTTTTGGCTGGAAATCTTCACAACTTTGTTTATAACACGGTTATAGACTGGTACTAAAGACGCTATGCGCGGCGTTCGTGTTACAAATTACAGGTTCACTGTATGTTTATATCATTAAGTGAACAAGACGACCAGTACGCTCACCTGATGGTAAGTGATACCCATGTCAGGAGCCGTGTTGGAGATAAACAAAAATGTATTATTTGATATTAATTAGTAATTATTTGTTAACTACGCCCATCATCCGAGAATCTTTTAATTCGTTCCTATACATGGGCATTCGCACACATAACATAAACTCATCATAGCCATGCTGGCTATGATGAGTTTATGTTATATCCCACTACTAGGGTCCAGTGTGGATTGGTGGGTGTTAACGACTGTCGGGATCTACGACTTATCATGGCTTTCGAAGTATGGAACCCAAGACATTTTTCGGTCCGACGACAATTGCAATAGTTGCTTGTTTCAATGTGTTTGTTAACATTCTTTAATAAAATACCACAAAATCTTGCTGAATTGCCTTTTCACCAGTTTAAATTAAAGATTAAAAAAACCCTCATGAAAAAAGGTTACTATACAATAGAAGAATATTTATCGGATAAAGATGTGTGGTCTTGCACTTAGTGTTCCAGTTACAAAATCTTTGTAATAAATTATTGTAAAAGTTTTATTGTGTAGGTAAATGACAAAACTGTAACCACTGATATAAAAAGATTAAAAGAGTAACTCGAGTTTCTTGCCGGCTCTTCTCGAAGATCCTACTTATTCCGAACCGGTGGTAGAGTCACAAAAAATATGATAATAATAACAATTGACGATTCAAAAGTATCTGTTACAGATTTATTTGAATAAAGATTTTTTCTTTCTTTCTTCTTTTCTGTTTGGTGCGAAATCACCCGTCCACAACCACTGAAACAGTTACTTGATTTATACGATCATCAACCAAACGCACTACTATGACATCATGCTTCATTTCTAATTGACGATGCGATATCTGTCGCTGATGATTATGTAAACTAGACGGTTTAGTATAGCCTAATACCTTGTAAAATGTATCTCCGCACTTATATTGTATGCGTATTCGCAATACCACTCAGCATCGTATTATTCACCTTCATTTACACTCCAAAATCGATTCAATGACTAAAGGTTTGTCAGATATATTTAATGTTTCATGTGTCGTTACAAACAAATATATTGCAGTATGTTTTCTAATAACGGTACTCCACAGTAACAATACAACTATGCGTCGAACTTACGCGAAATGTATGCTACAACATTTATTAGTTTTCTATTGCTGAATTGTAGGGTTTAAGCGAAACATGATTTTGCCGAAACCGATGGTTCGGTTTTTATTCTTGTTTTGGCCGGAACCGAAACATTACTTTTGATAAATGTGATTATAAGGGTTAGGAAGCACATTATGCTATGAGACATTCATTAAAAATATATAAAATACGTAACCACCTAACCACTCACTTATATTCGAAACGCTTAAAATGATTAAGTGGCTGACGGAGTCAAGCGGAGTGATGCTATTTTTTATTTTGGTTAAGTGCTATCGTATGTACTGGTATGTGATAGTGTTGACTGCTTTTATTTCATTAACTATAAAGTTCATTACTAAGCACTCTTTTTGTTAAAATATATTTTTTTGTAAATTGTAATACATTATATATAATTGTAAATTGTAATACATTAAATATAATATTGCCAGTTGTACCGAGATCCGTTCAGTCAGCCGAACGTGACCCGTCATATTATACAATGCGACGAACGTATCAATGCAACCGAAAGATTCGGCTAGTTTCTATCCGAAACCGAACCTTTGGCCGAAACATAATTTTTGGGCTGAAACTGGCCGAAACTGAAACATCGGTCTGACACTAGTAAATTGCATTTGTAATTGAATATTGCTTACTGTTGTAGCCTGAATAAGATTGCTAAATGGTTTGAAGAAACTCGTAGTTTATTGGAAAAAATATTTTATATGATAGAATGAAACTTGTTTTAGTGGCGTGATTAGACCTTAATTTAAAACGATTTGAATTCTAGGATTGTCCAAGCCACTTGCGTTCCTCATTTGCCCAGTGAGGTTGTGAAAAAACTAGATTCGAAAACAATAAAACGTTTGCTTCGCGAAATATCAATTTATATCGTGGCATTCCGTTTGGGTTCAAAGATATTATTTCTTATAAGAGTCACTTATAGTGAGATAAAAACCTTAATAGTTATTTCCAGACCTAAGCGCAGCGCAACTGCATACAACTTGTACTTACGTGCGTGACAGTTATTGCCCGGTGAAGCTGTAAAGGCCATCTGTGGCCATCAGTTCAGAAAAAGAATTACATGATAGAAAATAATTAAATTGTTTGAATATGAAATATGATAAGCCAATCATAAAGTTAAAAGCTGTGCGAGTCGAAACTCGTCAAGAACCAGTACGGGTTCGGTTGTTTATTATGTATGCACCAGGTCACGTTTTACCACATGTCTTCTAATATTGCTGAAATCGTTAGTTACACCATTACGGTGGGCCTGCTGGCCGCTACGCCATCAACCATAAATTTCAAGCTTTTAGCTTAAATATTTAACATCAATGTTAAAAACAAGATGTCGTATTCATGTTGTACCCACTGCGGTTACACTTTTTCTTTCACAACGAAAGTGAACTATTATGTGGTGTCATTACATGTTTATTACGGTTGAATGTTTTCCATAAACGCAACCATTGCACTACTTCAGTCGACCATAAACAACGCTTTCGTTCCAAACAGTTTATAGACAATGGGCCCACATTTCTATAACGTTTTAAACTCTATGTTAATCGGACTTTTATTGTTCATGATATAAAATGGGTGATAAAATACGAATTTATTTGTCTTTAACCTGTCGCAGTCCACTACTAGACATGTCTACCCCAAATATCCGGTCCACCAATTTCCTCATCTAGCCTCCACCAGCGACTAGTTGTAAGCAAATACTTCAAACATAGAAAGTCGTCGGTCCATCAGGCCGGAGGGTGCCCTATGCTCGCCAACACTCGATCTCCCCTCCAGAACTCGTCTACTCCAACGGCCATCGGTTCTGCGACATATTATCAATTCAAGCGTAGCGAAGGACGCTCTCCGGCCCGATGGACCGACGACTTGCGAATGTCGCTGGCGGAGGCTGCATGAGAAAGCGGAGGACCGGGTTATCTGGTGCAAAATGGGGACATCTATGTCCAGCAGTGCACTGTTGTGAAGTGGACAACTGAGCGTCTTGCTAGATTTTTCTTAGTGCCAAAATACAGTGCGAACTTTCGAATATAGTGATAGATTTTATTACCTACCAAAATTGAATAAAGACTGAATTCTTCATTAACAAATTCCAACGAAACGTAACACACGGTGTAGCATTATTACATTTATAACAGAACATGTAATCTGGCCGGTCCGTTGGCAGCAAATGGGGTCGCCCTCGATCGCGTAGCGGGTTTGAGTCCCGTCGTGATTTAGTGCTTTAGTGGCTCGGACGACTGATGTTTGCCGTGGAAACTAGATGCACGATAGTACTGTTACGCTAAAATGCTAAAATGGCCGCTAGCATGACGGCAGATTAGAAGGTTGCCAGTTTAAAAGCATATATGTAGCATTTGTTATTTTTTTACTTGATGGTAGACTCGGTAACTGTGTCGTCTGGGTAGGTCCGAACGCAGTGCCAGAAATCTTCCCGTAAAATAGGAGTGCTTTGCACTTCTGTTTCGGGATGAGGGCATTGTAGCTTGTTCAATTACCGGGTATAAGAGACCCAACATTGTCGCCTCTGCGGACGGGTGCAGAGCAATTTTCCAACGTAGCACGCGCGTAGACAATAAATTCATCTATTTTGTTTTGTGACTATCCACCCGTGCTACGCACGACCGCATATTGACTACTTACTGTCATTTATTTTTTTAACACTGCAACTGTCATGGTCAGGCATATCACTAAACATCAGGTCAACGCTCTAACCGTCCCGTACACTTATGACATAAAAATATGCTTATAGTGCTGCGCGAAATCTTAATATATATAATATTAGTTCTTGCCTTGACAGTAACCCATAACTTAATAATAACATGAGAGTGCAAACGCAACTTTGTGGAGCAGCGATGTCATATCGGTAGCAGAAAATTACGAGGTAATGAAACGGTTAACTGGACTCGCAGTACCCCATAATCAATGGTAGCTACGCTTACGCATTGTCTGTGGAACAAGTAATGAACTTATGAACAAAGTCTTACTTGAGATCGTGAAGAGTTAACTCGATTAACTTACTCTATTGTGATCATACTCGTTTTTAATCTAATCAAACATTAAAACAACAGAAATACAATAAAAGCTCATATTTTACATCTTTAGATATAAATAGACTTTTTGCCTGAACTAAGTAAACCAGTTTTTCCGGGACTCGTTTGAATCGATATTTTTCGGACATTGGCATTTGATGACCTCCAGCTTTACCAGGAACTGGAAAGTAATGAGCGCATATTTTTTGCCTAATTGGCCTAAAATAGTATTTAAATAAATACTGTTTATTTTATGGTATGATTTTTTTTATTACGGGATGTGTACAATGCGTATGTACAACTAGTTTTCTTATTTTAATTTCACTTTTTGTATCTATTTTCGGTTTTATTTTTAAATATTAAATTCTTTACCATAAAGCAAAACAGTTTTAAACACTATGTAGGTAGGTAAACCGTATAAACATGATAAAAGTTTATCATTAAAAATATCTCAAGCAAATATACATTAATCATTGATTATCTGCTAGGAGGTAATTAATACTGGTGGTGTCAATATTATTTCAATAAATGCATCAATCATAACGATTATAACCACTCGCATGATTGTAGTTCATTCATGCCAAAATATATTGTTTACGCTATGATAAAAATGTACAAAGGTATTTAAAATTTTGCGTTTCTCAATAATTAGATAAGATATAATTCCGTATAAAGTTGGTAGGTATGCTAGAGTAAGTTCATTGACATGACACGTTAGAAAATTTATTTATTTATTTATTTTTTAAGGCTCACAAACAAGATAAGTCAATACAGTCTTTAGTTTCATCAATAAAATCTCTAGACTGCAACTCTAAATGTGAGCACAGATTGTACCAAATTAGCTGTAATGAGAGGTTAGTGTATAATATACTTATATCTATGTACTTACTGTAATGTTAGTGAGAATTATAAGAAGTGTAATGAAAAATCAGCTATAGTCCTGGATTGAAGAATGTCCAGGACTTTATTACGAAACCATGCAATTTACAAGCGAAAATGTCAAAGAAGAGTGCTCAGAGATTATTCATTATGAGGCGACATTTTGTAATAGGGTTTAAAAGTGGTATTAGTTTTATGAAACTGTAGGCAAAATAAACAGGAGAGGGATTACGGGACCTAAACGCGTACTAAACTCAGCATAGAAGTAGGCTGGGGAGTCAATTTTATAGTGTATAATTTTATAAAGAATTATAAGTTGCTGCTTTACGACGGGACGCAAGTGATAAGATTTAAGTATTTAAGCTCGCGTTATACGACTATACCTACGACCATACGAGCCCTGAAGCAAGGATATTTAAGAACTTTTTTTGATATTTTCGATTCTATTCGAGTGTACATTATAAAAAGGTGACCAGATTATAGAAGCATACTCGAGTTGCTTCGTAACTAAGGAAAGTTATGTACTAAAGTCATTGATTTAAAGTCTTAGTGCATGTGATATAAAACCGGAGCTGAGTACACCTGGAGATAATATAGTCATAGTGACATCGGAATGTAAGTTCCTCATCAAAGTAACTACTTTTTACTAACATTGAAATGACTCGTAGACAAAATGACCTTCTTTATTTACATAACGGCTTGATAAACAATACACTAATACATGCACAATCAAACTCAAAAAGTGTCCGCGGCAAAATTCTGCCCGCGTCAGTTGGGCAAAATTTTATTCTATCACGTCCTCGCTGCATGTCATAGTAGTATGTCATGCTTAAAATTTTGTACTTTTTTAATGTCTTTTTAATGACGCTTAAGTTCACAATTTAGAGATAATTGTATGTCATAAATTAACAATAAGTAGAGCACAGATTTCCCAATACAAGAGATGGGGCAAGCGGTTTAAAGTGCGACAACTGTAAGCTCAACGAGCATACACTGGCTACCAGTTTCGCTCTGTGGACGAGTCAAGACGCACGAATATTAGAAGAAATTACGTTTTTTCAAAATGCCATCCTGTGCAATTGTAACATGCCATCATCGCAATGAATCAGTAATTTACCACGAAATACCTAATACTTTTCACAGGTAAGAACCGAAAAGAAATTGCGACACTGGGACTGCTATAAACTTGGCGGCTTGTCAGTCTAATGTATTTGATGTCTGTGAGTCAGAGTATGTGTCAAGCGAGTTCTTATGTTGAGTATATAGTTAGTTTATTTAAGAAAACGGCTTCTCTTCATCCTATGATTCGAAATGAAAAGGAAAACGAATGATTGATAGTTACAGATTTAGTTTTGGACCCAGTCAACTTATAAATCTTTAAATTGTAAGCATATTTACATTTAACTAGTTTTTCAAAATTTTAATCACTGCTGTTAATAATTTTGTATTTTAGCAACCATTTGTGTAAGTCGTTAGCAGAGCACAAATATTTTTCTACAAAATTCTTGTATCTATAGACTGCGAACATTTGACTATATCATAGGATAGCATGATGATTTGAACTAGAATCATCATGAAGAATAAAACCCCAAACTAAAAAATAATCCGTTATTCTATTCTAGCTGGTGAATCGAAATCACGTGCAACGCAAACTATCTGAACTTATGATCTTCGGACGTGGAGAATTGTTACTGCATTGAAGTGTCGGTACGTGCTCTTGAAATCGAACGCACAACTGCGTATCAAATGTGGTTGCGACTTCAAGACTACTAAGTGAAAATCAGAAGCATTCGAAGATTTTGGTTTACACGCATAATATTATATTTATATTTTGGTACTTAAATGTATGATATATGAATGTAAGAAGAGAGCGAAAAGAGCCGTAGCTATTTCTAAGGCTGAAAGGCAGGATAACCTTTATAAAGTCTTGAAAGCCCGGAAGGTCAAAAACAATATATAGAATAACAAAGCTCGTGAGAGGAATGCCAGAGATATTACGCATGTAAAGTGTGTTAAAGATAGTTTTGGAAGAATTTTAACTGATAACGAAAGCATAAAGCGACGCTGGGAAGAATATTTTAAAAGGTTGATGAATGAGGAAAACGATTGGGATCACGGTTTGGTAAATCCACCACTGAATATAGGTTTAGTCAGAGAGATTAGTGTGGATGAAGTGAAAATGGCCATAAGGAGTATGAAGAATGGCAAAGCGGTTGGACCGGATGGTATACCAGTTGAAGTATGGAAAATATTGAGTATGGATGGGTGGCACTGGCTGAGTTTATTTTTCGGTAAGTTGTTGCATGAGGAAAAAATACCAGTTGAATGGTGCAACAGTACGTTGGTACCTATATTCAAAAACAAAGGGGATGTCCAAGATTGCAGCAACTACCGGGGAATAAAGCTCATGTCTCATACGATGAAAGTTTGGGAAAGAGTAATAGAAAGAAGAATAAGAGAAGAGAGTGAAATAACACAGAACCAGTTTGGATTCATGCCGGGAAGAGGGACAACGGATGCCATTTTCAGTGTTCGCCAACTCTGTGAAAAGTACAGACGTGTGCATAGAAATCTGCATATGGTATTTATAGATTTAGAAAAGGCGTATGACCGTGTCCCTCGAGAGGTTTTGTGGTGGGCTTTGATTGCGAAAGGTGTGCCTTTGAAGTATGTTGAGCTTATCCGTGCTATGTACAACGCATCTGGTACACGCGTAAGGTCAGCCGCTGGTTCTACTGGTAGTTTCGGGGTGGCGGTAGGCCTTCACCAAGGGTCAACATTAAGCCCTTACCTTTTCCTATTGATTATGGATGCTCTTACTTCGGACATACAGGAGGAGGCACCCTGGTGCATGCTATTTGCTGACGATATCGTTCTCGTTGGTGAAGTGGGACTTGAGTTACAGAGTAGATTGGTGAGGTGGCAACAGAAACTGGAGAGTGTTGGCTTGAAGATAAGCAGAAGTAAAACAGAATACCTGTTTTGTGATTTCGGCGGTCTCTCCGATCCTGTTTCTATCACGCTAGATGGCGTAAGACTGCCTACTTGCTCCGATTTTAAATACCTCGGTTCCATCATACAGGGAGATGGAGGAGTTGATCGCGCGGTGCAGCACAGAATAAACGCAGGATGGATGAAATGGCGACAGGTCACAGGTACAACATGCGACCCAAGGATGCCGCTCAAATTGAAGGGCAAAATTTACAAAACCGTCATACGGCCTGTAGTCTTGTATGGATCTGAGTGTTGGGCTGTTAAGGAGAACGATGAAAGACGATTGCATGCAAACGAAATGAGAATGTTGAGATGGATGTGTGGTGTCACGAGAATGGATAGGATACGAAATGAGTATGTAAGAGGAAGCTTGAAAGTAACACCAGTGACTGAAAAGTTGAGAGGAAATCGGTTAGCTTGGTATGGACATGTCATGAGGAGGGATGAATGGCACGTAACAAAGCGAGTGTTGAATCTGCATGTGGATGGATGCGTAAACAGAGGAAGGCCAAAGAAAAGATGGATGGATTGTGTAAAGATGGATATGAGTGTGAAGGGGGTTTGTGTGGATGACACAGCTGATAGAGAGGAATGGAAGAAAAAGACATACTGCGCCGACCCCAAGTAATGGGATAAGGGCAGGAGAATGATGAATGATTTTGGTACTTAAAAAGCTATATTAAAAATACGTTATCATTTTTAATAATTAATAGCTTTAAATTTGATTACTTATTCGATATTTATTTTCAGTTGTAATGTAAATTTAAAAAACACGTATGTCCGTGCTTATTATAAAGATAGTTTTTTTTCTGTGTATGATATCTAAATAAGTATATAAAGCTACGATATTATCCCTTAGGGGTAAAGATATATAATTAAGTTTATTCTATATCAGTTTCAGTCAGACAGTATTTTATTCTATTATTTTCTGTTTTTGTCGTATTCTTCGACGTTTATTTTAATCTTGATCTTTTTAAAAGTTTTTATCGAGATATAAGCACTCGTTATATTTGTTAAGCAATGTTTTTGTTGGTTTTAAGTATTTTCCATATATTTTGCTTATTTATTTCGCTTGTAACTTAAGAAACAAAACATTGTACCGTTTATCCCGGAGGCTAAAAGTTTCTTGTAGAAATGCTACCGAATGCATGGCTCAATTGCGTTTAGCTGCTGGGAGCTCGCCTTATGTAGCATCAAAACTCCGTTACTAAGAGTTATTTAAACATTATATTTTTGTTATTTATATTGTCATGTTTTTATGTTGGTTTCTTAATATAAATCACTGAGAATCACCTTACTACTTTATTAGGAAGGTAGTCGATAACACCCACTATCCGTCAGGCCAAATCCAAGGCCGGATCTACCCAAGGTCTGCTTGGGCTGTAGCCCATTGCCCCGAGGTAACACGGGTATTTATATGTCATAGATTAGTAAAGAGGTACAAGTACGTCACTAGAAATATATATAGCATCTCATCATCATCGGCTCATTAAACGTCCACACCGAGGGCACGAGCCTACCCGTATAAGGTGATCAGGCCTTAGTCGTCCACGCGGGCCCAGTGCTGATTGGCCGACTTCACGCACAACCTTTAAATCTCTTCGCAGGCTTGCGCAGGTTTTCTCATGTTTTCCTTCACTGTAAGAGTGTCGGATAACGTACAAATATTTTTCGAAAATTCGAAAACACATTGGTACGTGGCGAGATTTGAACCTCAGCTTCCCGGTAGAAGGGCCACAGTCGACACCATTGAGCCACGGACGCTATATAATCTAGCATCTCATTGTATGTTTTGACAGATAGTAAAATTAAACACATTTGATTTCAACATCCCTATGGCAAGTAGAGTGAATATTTTCATTTATTTCTTATTATTGTAGTCTTGGTATGGATCACAGATCATTGCACGAATTGTACAGTTAATTGGTGAGTACCAAGAATGCACCTGCGTGCATTGCTTGAATTATATCACATAACAATATATAAGTACTACCTACATAATAGTGCAATCACGCTTAACGATACGTAACTATAGACTCCATAATCCGCATACATCTGTACAAAAAATATCGCGTAATACTCGTATACTGCCGTGCCGACACTAAATTGCAGTGAGCGCAAAATCATGTTTTCGAAAAATAATCGTAAATAAAAGTTTTTTTTATGTTCTATGTGTACAGGACGATCAGGTAAGTGATATTCCTGACCATGACAGAGTGGCATTGAAGGAGACCAATAACAGATAGACGTTATTATTCTCCACTAATGCAGTCTTTGCCCGACACCGAGACGAAAGATGTAAGGTTCTTGTACCAGTAATTTTACTAGTTTAAATGTATGAATTTATTTATTACTATTTGAGATAAGTATATAATTTTACTATTGTTTTAAAGAACAACATAATTTTATTAATATTACTAATGAGTTAATGACATATAAAATTACAACAATAATCTGACAAAAATGCAGTAATATGTCGATATTAAGTACCTACTTGTACGGTGTTACAAATTTTATTTCACTTATATTTTCAAGGAATATTTGGCTTGTACGCGAAATTTATTTAGCCGAAATATCTTCATAGTTTAAAGGACTGCACTTTAAAATAAATAAGCAGTAAATTTATGGAAATGGAATAGTTTCGCGTCGACCGAGTTTGCACTAATCTACTTTCGATAAACTGCGGTTATTACACTGGCAACCCACCATGACACCGGTAATGTCTAATCTTAGGCTAAAGAAAGTTTTGAATGCCATTATCAACTTCGCAAGAAGGGCTGACCAAAATATTCAAGTTATATTAAAGAAAACCTATAGGGTCAAATTTACTAGGTGGTAGACTCCATACTGAGTCGTCTAGGTAGGTACGCAGTGCCAGATATCATCCCGTGAAACAAGAGTTTTATGTACTTTTGTGTTTTGGATGAGGGCACTGTAGCTAGTGAAATAACCGGGTATAAGAGACCTAACATCTGTTGTCTCGGGTGACGGGCGCAGTGCGGCGTTGATGGAGGATAATAATGTCTATCAGTGGTTGGTCTCCTTTAATGCCGCTCTGTCATGGTCTGGCGTATCATTACCATCAGGTGAGCTTCCAGACCGTCCTGTACACTTATAACATAAAAAAAATATATTTTAAAAATCTTTTTTTGAAGTCGGTAAAATACCCCTTATTTTTATTATTTACATTACATATTAGCAGACAGCTTCTAAGAGACTGTTGCCCATTAAAGGGTTTACCAGAGATTAAAATTGCATTGATGTACAAGTGTCAAAACAATGTAGGCGTGATGGCGGTTTTATCTATGATCAACTTTTATCTGGCCCTTTACAGTTCCACCGGCAAAAGGGGAAATTAAATGCTCGAAAGGATGAGCCTTGTCCACGTACTTGGATTAGGTTAAAGAATTTTAAGGAGGGCTTTGTTACCTAGTAATACGAGCTTCCTGCTATCTGAGTTGCAAGTCAAGTGTATGCTTGGGAAGAGACTATGCTTTGTCTGCAGATTATCAAGTACAGGCACTATTATCTAAGGAATATTGATAAAATAGTTAACCAATACTAAACTGGTTAAACGTACAATTAGAATAAAATGTCAATGATTAGCACATTGAGATTTTGCTGTCAACATTTATTCTTATCAAACTTTATATAATGTGGCAACCCTGATCATAAGAATCTGTACCGATTCTCATAATGTCGCCATTTTGTTGCGGCGTCGCCAATGTTTCGCATCAACGGAATTGACACAAATAGCTGAAGATGGAAACATTTTAATATGCAAATATTTCATTATTGTTTACCGTTGTGTAACACTGTTTACGAATAAGATTCTTTTATACGCTTTAATTGTTGAAACAAACTTTGATCACGATTTGCGCGAGATATCTCGGTAAAAAAGGACTAAACGAATATCAGACTTGTTAATTCGCTTGTACATCAACAAGTTGGTACCACGAGCAAATAAAGGATTCTTTTAATGTAACGGTCTCAGTTTTTCCGCTTCTACATAGCAAACGCAGGCTGAAAGCTACAAGATTTATCAACATAATATCCTAAGAATTGTATATTTTTTCTGTCATAGCTCTTACAATATCATTTTTTTGTCATTTACTTTTTACGACAATAATGGCTAAATTTTGAAGCGATTTTAACCAATACAGCATTAATCTCTCGATTAAATACCTTAAATACATAGTTGATTTAATAAAGATCTTTATGACTCGTAACAGATATGATTTAAATGAATAATTTCGAAGATATTACAAATTTAAAAATTGCGGGACGTAGCGTTTGCGGCGGTACCGGGACGACGGTGGGAATTCAACGTTCACAGTTTTTCTAGAGTGTATTTACTATAGCATTGGACCGTGCGAAGCTTGGGCGTCGCTAGTAATAATAATAATGTTCTTCAAATCTACTCATAAATATCTTTGTTTTTTACAACAAAATAAACTTTCATTAAGGTAACAAAATTAATGCAATTAATTATTAGTTACACTAATTCTTTATTAACATTTCTTTATCTTTTGTTTCAGTGAACTAACACTGGCGGAAGGCATGGCAAATTGTGGGGGATGGAACGAGGAGCCGTCTCTAAGGTAATTCTGATATAATTATAACTACGATACACGTTCATCTTCATCTTTACTATGAATCAATCTTATAGTCCTCTGCTAGATTCCTTGAACAAAGTTCTCTACCATTGACACAAATACATTCATACCAATAATGTTAGGGTAGTTTTTAAAGCTGCGTTTCATTGCGTGTTCTATTACACGCCACGCACCCCTGTCTATTTGTAGGCGCCACGCGTGCCTTTGAGTTACCTACTTAAAAATACGATATTCATTACAAGTATTTAATGGAAAACAATATTACTTTTTACATGAATTGAATTTAATTATATCTTAGAAGATATCGCAGTTTTAAACACCTATATGAACGGATTAGCGGGTCAAAGTTAGCGTTAACAGAGTTACTAGATTAATTAATAATAAAATTAAAACACACTTCTCCTGAATTAACAATACTTTACGAAAACCGCATCGAAATTGCTTTAGCAAACGCAGATAATCGCAGCCAACACATCTAACCGGTAAACGAGAACCTCATTTTTTAAGTCGGTTAAAAACTTGATGAACAATCTCACTCAAAAGCGTAGGCGGCAAAAGTCTGCCCATCGCGTCAGTTGGCAAGAATTTTATCATAATTACGTGCTCGCTACATATTACACACACACACGTATTCTTTCTCTCCTTTACAATATTTTATTCAATCGTGTTCTCACTTACCTCAAGGTATTCTTTAATTTTTTCTTCTTCTAAAAGTGAGAATCGCGATCTTGCCGGAACCTTCATCTTACTGTCCCTTCAATTCCACCAGTTATTTTTCAAACCTTTCGTTGTTCGATCCATATATATTTCTTTCCGTATCTATTCAAAATTCTCGTCTTGCCTATTTCAAATCTCGTGTTAAATCATATTTCCTGTCTCTAATTCCCTCGTAATACTTCATATTTGACACCGGAATTTTAATTTCTCTTCTTTTTCTTTCTTTCTTATAGTTGATAGCACTTAATATTATGTCAATGTATATATATATATAATATTTCATCCAAGGTATATGCGTTGATACTGTTTATATGTATGTATTTGTGTATGTATGTTTATGAAAATATTATTTATTGTATTTTATTATTTTTATATAACTTAGGTTCTAACTTTTGCACAGCCAATTAATCATTATTAAGAAATTATCGGCATTGAGAGAGAGGCTAGTAGGAGGATTCAGTTGGGCTGGGCGGCATTCGGTAAGCTACGGTCATGTCCCAGTCAACTATTCGCAATGCTTAAGACGAAAGTTTGAGCAATGCGTCCTACCCGTACTAACATACGCAGCTGAGACATGGACACTGACTGCGATTGGTTCAAAGTTAAAGTCACTCAACGCGCAATGGAGCGAGCTATGTTTTGGAGTCTCTCTTAGGGATGATAAGATTAATTCGTAAGAGAACTAAGTTACCAACATAGGTCGCTGGTGGAAGCTGGATGAGAAAGGCGGAGGACGGGATGTCTGGCGCAAAATGGGGGAGACCTATGTCCAGCAGTGGCTGAATAGGTTGAATAGAGAAGAGAGGAGAGAAGAAATTATCCTTTTCTGAAGGTTGTCGGAAGAAATTGCTTTTTAGTATAAGACCGCTTTTTGTACACTTTTTGTTCTGTCTATGTTTTCCATTGTAATGTGTTTTATGTGCAATAAAGTTTATTATTATATCATAATATTAGTAGTGTGCTCATGCTTTTGATTTTTNTTTTCAAATTATGTACGTTATCCGACCTCTTACGGTGAAGGAAAACATCGTGAGAAAAATGCGCACGCCTGCGAAAGAGATTCAAAGTTTGTGCGTGAAGTCAGACACTACGCACTGGGCCTGCGTGGACGACTAAGGCCTAATCCCTTTACGGGTAAGTTCGTTCCCCTCGGTGGGGATGTATAGTGAGTTGATTTGAATAATTCTCATTTATCGTTTGTCACCTTAATTTAATGCTTTATTCATCACAAAATGGTGTTCACGTGCTTGCCTACGTATTACATAAAAATAAAATTAACTTCTTCGTTGTATTCAACTCGAAACGATCTCTTGGTAATGGCGCAAGTAATAAACATTCACGCGTTGCTAAATCGCAATATAATTTTAACGACGTTATAAAAGTCAAGCTCAAACTGCTTACTATACAATCGCATTGTGCTTATTTGACAATTTTTTTTTAATATTGCTTGTACTTAATCGACACATTTAAACGACTTCACAAAGAAAATATGATTCGAAACAGGTTATGGTCGCATTATGTGCGCCAGATTTTTTTTATTTGTTTATTGAACAGGAGTCAAACGAGTATACGGTTTTTTTTGCAAAACCTGACGGCCCTTTTAATGTGTGTACGCACTTTTTGAATTAAACAATTCTTTTAATATTTATATAATGCTAGTTTCAATTTGTTTTACTAATTTTAAAAGCGTCGGTGGCTCATTGTTGCAGACTGTTGCCTTCCGATCTGGAGGTGTAGGTTCAAAATCTCACCACGTACCAATATGTTTCAATTTTTTTTAAATTACATGTACGTTTATCCGACACTTTAACGGTGAAGGTTGCTGTCAAAAATTTATTTTTTATGCTTAGCTACCCCAAAATGGCGGACTTGCGTAACTCCATTTTCACTCGTCGTCAAACACCCCATTAGCATTCGCACGCTCTCATTCGTCACGCAAATTCAATCAAATGTCTTTTAAAATAAATGGGTTGTGAACTTTTGAGGCTGATTATTTATTAGCACGCAGATTGTATTGTTTATATGGTCGTAGACTAGACAATGTAACGATCAACGTGCATGAATGACTTTCTATAAGCTTTGTTGGTAGGTATTTTATACTTTGATTGCCAATTCAGAATCACGGTCTAAAAAAAGAAACGCAAGCTTACGTATCTGTCTTATAAGTAATTAGTTAAAACATTATTTAATTGTTATTATAAGAACCTTTAAATACCATCATCATCATAATATATAAAATAAGTATTGTCCGTCAATGCCGCCCTACAACCCCATGTCAGGTACTGTTACTAGCTTCATATGGTCACGTACTAACAGTTCCTTCATTCTAAAACAAAAGAGTTCAAACACTTCTGTTCACGGTATGATGTCTGGCCTTGCTGTAGTACATACTTACTAGGTGGTAGACTCGATACTGAGTCGTCTAGGTAGGTACCACCGCAGCGCCAGATATCATCCCGTGAAACAGGAGTGTTATGCACTTTTGTGTTTCGGATGAGGGCACTGTAGCTAGTGAAATTACCGGTATAAGAGACCTAAAATCTGTTGTCTCGGTTGACGGCGCAGTGCGGCATTGATGGAGGATAATAACTGTCTATCAGTTGTTGGTCTCCGCTCTGTCATGGTCTGGCGTATCACTTACCATCAGGTGAGCGTCCAGACCGTCCTGTACACTTATAACATAAAAAAAAATACTGAGACAGCTCAGTACCGAATATACCAGTACACCTAACAATACTGTTCAATGTATAGTTCTTTAGCAGTATTAAGTAGAAAGTCAAACCGCAGTTTATTTATATCCTAACATTTTAATGTTAGCAATTCCATCTGGTATAAAGAAACGTAATTCTTTCGAATTATAAAAAGATTTAAGTATTTTTAATCGTTTATACGAGTACTAAATCTTGAATGAATTCTTACTCGCAATAATGTATTAAGAAAATGTAAAAAGAGCGTTTTCCATTTGAAAAAGCCGGCAACGTATTTAAGTTTCTTCTGGTATTGCAAATGTACATGCGGCGTGTTCAATTCGAAAACACATTGGTACGTGGCAGGATTTGAACCTCTGCTCTCCCGGTAGGAAGGCGAGAGTCCACACCATTGAGCCACCGACGCTCATAAAGCCTGCTATAGCATTAAGTAAATATTGTACCCATTGGAATGTTGGTACCTATGTGTAATGGTGGCCTCATGAAAAAAAAAACAAACACCATACCTACTTTAAAATATCTTCACTACGATTTAAGGTTACGTTACTACTAACTGAACAAAAAAGCTTTGCAGAAAATGTGTCAAAGTGTACAGGACGGTCAGGACGCTCACCTGATGGTAAGTGATACGTCTGACCATGACAGATAACTTAGTTGCTAACTTCTTTTATAAAGGATCCAACTAAATCATAATACTTTTATGCGGTATAGCCGTTTGCCTTTCTAGGAAATAAAAAAACGAGAAACTAGACAGCATCCAACGTCACTACAATTTGAATTATCAGAGAAATAAAAAGGGACACTAATTGCTTAAATTTAAGGTTGGAAATAATTTAACAAAAACAATCTAATAAGAAAACCCAGTTAGCACATCGTAGACCTACTCGGATTATTAATTATGATTGGTGCAATTCAAATGTGGGAACGCACTTTTTCTTAATTACAGAACTGGATATACCATTGTCGAGTATGGGAATAGAACAGAACTATTACTAGTTTGATTAAAAATAATTATATGGTAAGAGACCATTCGGCTGTCAGCAGTAAATGGTACTATCAAAAGAATCAATAGAAGATATTATTGTGTTCACACTTTCTCAAATTCAAAAGTATAGAATATTTTGACGCATATGGTGTAATGGTTAAGACATTGGCTACTATACAAAGGGTTCCGGGTTCAAACCCCGGGCAGTACAAACATTTGTGTACATTAACATGTTCTTAGTTCATTAGTCTGTGTTCAGTTTTGTGCTAAATTTTGGGTCTAGATGGAATGTCAGTGAATATGTTTTATTATTAAATTTGGAATGAAGACTCCTCAAAATGATGTAATTGAAACCTCAGCGCGCAGCTGGACATATTATAAATGCGAAAACTGTAAGATGTGTATGGAAAAACTACTTAATACATTTCAATAAAACCTAACAATAATATGTATTTCACACAGCAGAGTAATGCATATATCTATATACAATTAATGTGAGTATAGGTCTCGCCAAACTTTTTGCCCGCTCCGAACTTCGCACGAGGCGATGTACAGTTTACAAAATTCATACATTTGTACTTGACTATGCCTGCGCAGTAAGCACTTTGACTATATTCAGAGAGGCCATAACGTTTGGCAAGACCTGTATAATATAATAGAGTCTATTTATAACTCAAGAACGGCTCACCCGATTTGCCTGTAAATTAATGGAGAAACAACCCAACGCTTGTAGCTTGCAATGCAAAATAATGTCGAACATTATATGATACTTTTTATCCCATTCATGTGAGACGTGACATAAAACATGGCATAACCAATCCAAAATGTGCTCATTGCTTCTAAGGCGAAACATATTTTCCCGGGGTCAGTTTGATAGCTCAAAATCTTCCTTGAACTCCCACGTGAACTTTACAGTTAATACCTCAGCGCGTTGTTATTGCGTGGCTCGTCGGTGGCTCAATGACGTCGGTGGCTCAATGGTGTGGACTGTCGCCGTCCTACCGGGAGGGCTGAGGTTCAAATCCCGATACGTGCCAATGTGTTTTCGAATTTTCGAAAAATATATGTACGTTATCCGACGCTCTTACGGTGAAGGAAAACATCGTGAGGAAACCTTCATGCATACCTGCGAAGAGATTCGAAGGTTGTGTGTGAAGTCGTCCAACCCGCACTGGGCCGGTATGCGGAGCGAAAAAGAAGAAGAAGCAGTGTTGCATTGTTAAAACTATTCTGTTTTCGTTACCAGGAAAGTGGAGCCATGTTATCCCGAATTTAACGCAAGCGAAGCCGCGGGCAAAAGCTAACAAATTATGTTAGATGGTTGTAAAAAAATCGCTTTGTTTACAACCATCTAATAAAGTCCATTAAATCACACCAACTTGAACCCAGCAATTAGACAACATCCAATCAGAATGGATACGGTTCGAGATAACATCACCTTTCTCTATTTTCTACAAATTTCGAGCACGTAAACTGTTATTAAGAACGTATAATTAAGATAGACGATGGTGGTAATACCAAAAAGTAGCTGTTTGAGTTTCTTGCAGGCTCTTATAAGCAGAATCAACTGTCCAAAACGGTGGTAGATGGTGATTTCAATTTATTGACAATACTTAATGCCATGTGATGATTAAAATTTGAAGCAACTCTGCCCAACTGACACGATGGGCATACTTTTGTCGTTTATTGAGTGAGATTGTGCATGAGGCTACAAAAAATTGAATTACGTCAGTCTTTTGACTTCGAGCTGATAACAAAATTAAAATCAAGGCACCCTCTTACAAACATCTTTAGTCAACCTCCCTGTAAAACTAACCTGGGTAAATCTGGGTAAGACCTATAATAATTAAATGGATTGCGATATTGACATCTTTCACGATTGTGACCGCGTGTTTAAAAGAAAGTGTGTGGCAAGATATGATTCTGCTCCTACATAGAGTAATTTTGTTACATGTAATTTTTTATACATTCTTTGATTGTTTTTGATTATTTCAATGTTGTATTTGCCTGTAAAGATATGTTTTTTTATACGTTTCACATAAGTAACTCCATAGCAATGTATAATTGTATGTCGCTGGCAAGTCTGTACAAGTGCATTAAGACTTTTTAGATCATCAGATAAACTCAATTAATTTTCTCCTAAATTACACGGAACCGTAATTATGCTTTTTTGAACAATCAATACATGACTATTGTTAATCAATTATCTCTCAATGCGGACGATAAGTAACAATAATATGTTAGTAACAATAATATTATGTACATATAAAGGTAGATACGCCATCCGTGCCTCAAAAATGAACCGCCAAAGAGAGTATAGTTTGGACTCTTTTGTTTGGTAAATGTACGCTCATTCGAAATATGTGTACGTTCTTTCGAAATATGCTATCACTGCATTCGGAACACCTTTTTCGATTGTTTTGTGAGCATATCACGAATCCATACTTTTTACATCATTGGTTAGTAATTACATCGTGCGAATTTTAATGATGGCCTAGATGGCTCATTCAGAGTTGCCTCCTGTCCCGATTTTGCCGGGACAATCCCTGTTTCGAAGGCATTGTCCCGGGTCCCGACGGCCCATAGATTTTGTCCCGTTTTTTGACAATATGCGATAGGATCAATCAAAGAATTATTAAAGTCGGCTCATAACAGAAAGGAAAACGTATGGAAAAAATGAATCTTTTTAATGATAATTAGATTTATATGATTAATACAAGATAAAGTTTCATTTTATTAGACTGTATGACAAACGTCATAATATGATTGGACCTAACTTTATTGATGGTAGCCCGACCGTCCCGATTTTTCCCCATAAAGGTGGCAACCCTGGGTTCATCAGAACATTGTCCTTATACGCAAGATGTTCTGAACACAATATTTTTGGGTTGATTGAACTCTTTTTATTTAGTATGTAGTATTGTATTTATTTTAGCTTTACGAGGCCAAAACATTTCACTGCTGGATTTACGGCCTACTATACGATAGTGAAGGTTGAATCTGTCATCATCATCAGCTCATTGTATGTCCCCACCGAGGGGCACGAGCCTACCCGTAAAGGATATATAGGCCTTAGTCGTCCACGCGGGCCCAGTGCAAATTAGCCGACTTCACGTACAGCCTTTGATTCTTGATGTGCGCAGGTTTTCTCACAATAAGAGCGTCGGATTAACGTACATATAATTCCGAAAATTAGAAAATGCATTGGTATGTAGCGGGATTTGAACGTGCAACCTCCGGATCGGAAGGAAACAATCCACACCAATGAGCCATCGACGCTCAAATATATCGGATATAGCTGTCAGTACCTATTAAAGGTTAAAGCTAGTAACAGTATACCCCCCGCAACGCCCTAAGCCGAGGTTCGAGTCCCGTTCGGGGACGCCCTTAGGCTCGTTGTGTAAATATTAAGGCTGAGAGCCATCTGCGCTCGCCACTTGCCCGGTGAAGCTGTAAAGGCCATCTGCGGCCAACAGCAGTAGTCAGTTCGAAAAAAAAAGCTAGTAACAGTGCGCTGCTACCGGGATATTAATGTATTAATATCCCGGAATCGAAATCAACAATTTGATCACGAAATAATAACATTAAAGAAGTAATTTTTGTGCGAGTATTACACGAGACCGCGTTTTGAAACTATTGTTTCGTGATTTCGAAGTTTTAATCATCACGCAGTTGTCAGATGAAATGTCTGGCTTATGTAATCCACTTGATTACTCCAATGAAGTTTCTGAGTAAAAACTAATCAATGAAATTAGTTTTAAAAGAAACGATTTTCTTTTTCATCATCTGGTCATTTAAAATACTATACACAGTTTCATAAATGACAAAAAAAAAATACCTAAAAATCTAAACAAACCAATATCCTAAATCTCTGTCTAAGCTGGTGCTTGGAAAAAAAAGGAAGAAAAAATAAGAAACGGTTTTATTTCAAAGGCCGTAGACTACAAAGTCGAACATTTGATATTAGAGGCTCGTCGGTAACTGTGTTCTGTGACTGTTTTCAAAGTGCATTTATATTGTCATGTTAAATCAGGTCAATTTCTCCATATTGTCGTGATTTCAATAAATAAAAAATATCCACTGACATTCACACAGCGCCATCTAACCCCAAGTTAAGCGTGAAGCCTGTATTATGGATACTAAACAACGGATAATCATATTTATGTTTTTTGTAAATACTACATATTATACATAGAAAACACCCAGACCATTATAAACAGACATGTTCATGCACACAAATGTATCTACTGCCCGGGGATCGAACCCTTGGTGTTGCAGCCGTCGTCTCAACCGCTGCAACAAATGGGTCGTCAAACTGCTACTTGTAATTGCATATACAAAACCTAAATTATCGCGTTGCTTTCGGTAAACCCGTGTGAAACCCCTCTCCCGAAAAACGTGTAACCTCAACCAATTTGGCGGTAAGCGCTTTCACGGGCGATTGAGTATATCACAATAGTGCGCAAGCTTTCTTCGACTACTGCTGTCAAAGGCTATTGTTAAAGCGTATGACGAATGATGCGCGGGATAGGTGTGTGGCCCCACTGTAAGCGAATAGCATATTTGTCAGTATGTGCTTTTACCACAGATTTCTCAATACAGGAGATGGGGCAAGCCGCGTTTTTAAGTGCGACAAATGTAAGCTCAACGAGCATACACTACTGGCTGCCAGTTTACGCTCTGTGACGAGTCAAGACGCACGAATATTAGAAGAAATTACCGTTTTTTCCCAAAATGCCATCCTGTGCAATTGTAACATGCCATCATCGCAATGAATCAGTAAATTTACCAAGAAATATAATAACTTTTCACAGGTAAGAACCGAAAAAAATTGCGACACTGGGACTGCCTATAAACTTAGCGGCTTGTCCAGTCTAATTGTATATTCGGATGTCTGTGGCTTTTACTTATGATAATCAAAAATATGCATTGACATTTACACAGCGTTTTCTATCCCCAAACTAAGCATTAGCCTATAATAAGACTATATTGACGACCCATTTGGTGTTGCGGTTGAGACGGCGATTGCAACACCAAGGGTTCCGGGTTCGATCCCGGCAGTACAAACATTTGTGTGCATGTAACATGTTGTAAATAGTATGTGTTTCTATGTATAATATGTATGTATTTACAAAAAAAATGTATATAAGTATGTTTATTCGTTGTTTAGTACCCATAATACAGGCTTCACGCTTAACTTGGGGCTAGATGGCGCTGTGTGAATGTCAGTGGATATTTATTTATTTATAATATGGCAGTATTATACTTTTTTTTGTAAAGACATACATATTTTCATAGAAAATATCACATAATATCGAATAGATCTTGGACCACCAAATCGCTGACTTGATAAGCAAGTGTCGTCTGTGCCAATTATTGTTATTGACCGTCAACACTATTCTGCGCCCATTGAATGACGATTCAAGTTGACAGATTTTAGATCTCTTTGACTGATAATTTTACGTATGTAGTGTATATTTAAAAAAGTCGAGGTTATATTAGCAGTCATTTTGCTCTTATACCAATACACACACGATGGTATTACACGGAT